>JANHFL010008776.1:229703-250727 GCA_032468155.1 Oxyrhabdium leporinum
TTAGAAATAGTTGTTGTGAACCGCCCCGAGTCTTCGGAATGGGGCGGTATATAAATTTAAATAAATAAATAAATAAAATATATGACTTTGAGATATTTGACTAAAAACAACATAGGTGTTCATAAGAATGCAAGAGAAGGTAGTTATTGTAGCATGAAGCTGTATTTGTATATTTTCAGAGTCATTTTGTTCACATGAGACATATTAGTTCATAAGGGCAATAAATTAAAGGAAGCAATGGCGTTTCTGTGTGCAGACCAAGTCAAGATCATCAGACCTGTGATAAAAGGCACACCCCTTTTTAATGTGCATCCTAACACTCCATTTATTTATTCCTCAGCTGCTGTTCAGACTGATCTAGGGGCCATTTTAGGTACAGGGGAAGAGATTGGTTGAAAAAACCAAATCCTTCCATTACCTAAACCACTATGGCCTTGCAAGACAGTGCCCAGGACCCAGGAAGAAGCAGTCAATAGGTTTTACTAGGTTACCTAATTGAAAAAGGAACTAAATCTTCAGTAGTGTGCCCTCAAGGCAAAACTCTTGCAGCTTGTTACAGTCCTCCCAGACTTCAGAAAGCCCTTGGGAACAGCACCCCTCTTGCTTTAGCCAAATTTCCAAGACCACGTTTTTGATACTGCTTTTGGTTTTGACTCCCTGATGTCTTATAGATTATATGATTGCTATGCTATTTCCCAAGATGGGTTTTTGTTATTCCTTCATTGCTTTTATTCCAATATTTTAATTTACATTAATTATAGTGCTGAATCCTCCCTTATGACTATACCAAGAAAGACAAGTGGTAAAATTATGAAATAAATATTTTTTTTAAAAATGTCAGATCCCAGTTTTCATCAGATTCAGCCAACAACTCATAGTTAGGTATAACAGGAATCAGACCACAGCAACTTCAGAAGAACTGCGGCTAAACATTTAGAAAATATAAGAATCTTGTTGGGCCTATGTGCTTTATCCATTGCATTTTAGGAATCCTTATGATAGAGGAACAATAAAGGTAGTTCAATACTCTATCTAAACTTGGCATGGAATATTTGATATAACAAGGACGTTCTCAGAGAGAAATATATTACCTTTTAGGTGTTTAGGATAGCTGGGAAGGTGCAAAGTACAAGGAAAAATATTCTATTTTTAGATTACCTAATCAAGCAATGACTCACCAAGCTGAAACCTCCTGGAAGGAAGGAATTACATGAGGTTGCAGCATGAAAGGACATGATTAATATCAAGAAACAAGGATGGGAAAAGGAAGCATAATGGTACTCAAATTTTACAAGAGATTTTTTTAATGAAGTAGTCCTTCCAGGCAAGCATGTGCATTTCTTAAACTGACCAGCTATCTGGGTTCTGTCCCCACTATTATATATCTACCTTAACAGTGTGTCAATGCAACAAAAGAAACCATAATATATCAAGCAGCTAAATTGGCTAAAGTCCCTGATTAGCATGTACATAAGAGAAAAGCACACATAGGTAATTTCATGCTTGAGAGACATCATTTTATTCTTTGAAGAAATTGCAGTCAGGATGAAATGAAATCCTTCTTCCAAACAAAAAGTTGAAAAATGATGACTTTCTAACAACCTCACCCTCACCCTGATGGATCAGCTCATCATCAACTGAAGAACTTTTATTTTAATACAAGCCAAGATAAGGTGAAATTGAAATGCATTTGTTTCCTCTTCACTCTAAACTTACTGTATGGAGTCTGTTGAAACAACTTTTGTCAATATGATAAATCTATCTCTGTGATAGTCTTGGGGTCTATTACAAGAGAATACAATAAGCTTGTTTATATTTTGTTTTGATTTCTTAACAAGGGTGGATGATTGTTTCCCCTTAAAACATATTTGGCTGGATTGAAACAGAAATGTGCTGAGAAGGATTTATAAAACTACTGCACTGGCTGCATGTATTCATCTAAGCATTAAATATACTTCAGGGTCTTTTTATACTGCTATTTACCAGTTTTCTTTTCGCAGATTGGTTCTGGAGAACTTGCAAGTTGCACAGGTTTCAAGGAGTTCATTTTGTGCCTTTTTATAAGGAAGTCTGGCCAATGTAAAATTGACTGAAAGTGAAACAACATTGTTCACTAATTCAGTGTTCTCTGAAAGAATCATTTTGATTGCCAGGCATTTCATTATACACACAAGGAAGCAGCCATTCCATCATTAGCACAATTAGGTGCTACATACAAAACCATTTCTCAGAGGAAGATGGCTTTCAGAAAATACTATAACTGGTACCTAGTTTTTATCAGAAGTTTTAATGTGAGGAATTAGGTGGTAATTTTAAGCAACTGCTAGTTTGAGTGAGGGAATATTATAGAAAAGATGATGGTGAGAGGATAGCTAACTTCAACAATTTTAAGGATTATCAAAAAGAAGGAGCAGTTGTTTTCAATTCTTTGACAAGGCAGCATGTAAACCAATGGATCCAACTATTAAAAACAACAAGTAGGCCTTGAAGCAGGTAAGTAGAGAAAAGAAGTTTCCTGGAGTCTGAAGACATAGTATTGGTGTTTCCTCATATACATGTAGTCAGACTCTTGCAGAGCCATTACAGAATCCTCAGTAAAGGCAGGGGAATCTTTTCACATACATGCAAGTAACTGGAAGCAGGTGTGCATCTGAAAAACATTATCCCATGTGTCATAGGAAAATGAGGCCTACCATCATGCAAAATTACAGTTTACCACAAGCAGAGAGCAAAGGCAAGACACCAAGATGGTGCCCCAACACCAGATGTCAACCTATAAGACAAATAGTCTTTTCATTATGGTTGAAGCCACCAGTTACAGACGGCTGTTAGATCTTGCCCTTGGTGTCTAAATATGCAAAGCAAGCTCTGGCTGTGGCTCACATTGTGTCAAGCACAAGTACAGGCCAACTGTAAGAAAGAATTGTGGCTAACGTAAATACACTGAAAATGAACTGATTCAATATGAGAAAGCAGAATGCTTTATTTTTCAAAATGAGCATTTGAATCTGGTTATCAAATTATCCCTTCTCCCTTCTAGTAGTCTCGAATATCATTAGAGGAAGAGGTTGGTCTGTACAGCACATGTGTTGACTTTGAACTTGGCTGTCAACAGTTTCAATGATTTAAAACAGTATTTTAAGCAAATGAGTTTTGCTTTATTTTCAGGAAGATCATGGGATATTTGTTTAGATACATTGTAGACCACCAAGAGAGCCAAGAAAACAGCAGAAAGTGGAACTATGTTATAAAGTCTCCAATGTAATGAGATTTTTATATTTCAGCTGCAAGTGTCATATGAAATATCTAAACTGGTGAAAAAAGATTGGCAACAGTAAAGAGGTGTAATTCACTCTTGTTTTTGTCTGGTACAATGGGTGTGGGGCCTTGGTCAAAGTCACACATAAGTGACTGTTGGGTTAGTTTTGGCCCAGATACATTGAAATCCAAAAGATCAGAAGCAGAAGATATGATCAAGGGGAAGTTGGAAGTAACATTTCCAGATATGGGAAATGAAGACTAAGGTCTAAAAGTAGAAGTTTTCATTCATATCAGGCAAGGAAAGAAGGAAGACACAGAAGAGTCTGAAATAGCATTTAGTAGAACAAATTGTCCTTTAAGATGCTGAACTCAGAGCACTTGCTCTGTAGATCCAGTTGGTATCTCATGTCATCTGTTTGGTTGAGTTGATATCCTCAGCACTTCTCTAAAATATGTGTGCTTAAAAGTTACTTCAAGGATTCAAAAACAATATATTTATTTATTAAATTTCTTACACTGATTGTTAAAATGATCAATTTGTTCAAAACTACTCTATAGCCAAGAAAAAAGCATTTCTTTCTCCTTTAAATGCTCCTATTCCCAACCACTCAAGTAATTCCTACTCCTTTATTACACTTATCAATAAGTGATAAGACCTGTTATTCCAAACAATGCCTGCTTTAAATGGCACACACTTTTTCTTATGCTTGTATGTTGTGAAATAGTTGGGATACTTTTCAGGTTGCAACAGTCCTTTTTAACAATTAGCCAATTGCAAGGGATGCTCCTCCATCTGTTGTAATGTCTTGCAGATAATATCATTAATAAGCCTTATGGAAACATAAAAATTAATATAAGACCCTACGTTTTCAGGACAAATGAAATTATAGCTGGTATTTTGTATATTTTGTATCAGCTGTACTCCTTGAGATTAGAAACCAATGTAAAATTTGGAGCAGCAAAATTCCTTTGAAGAGACCAAAGCCTTTACCATCCTTAGAGATAAGAAATTTTATTTGAGAAAGAAGAAAAATAACAATATAAAAAGATTGATCACTGAATTATTTAAAATAACTAAAGTAATGCTAAACTCTATGTTGTTAGGTACACAAGAGTAATTTCTCTTCCTTTAAGCTGCTGCAAGCACAGGAAATGATCCAGAAAAAAATAGCAAAAATCACATGGGGGTGGGTGAGAGAGAGGTTTTTAGAGACAGCTTGTGAACCAGTTCTTCAGGAAATTTAAAAAATTTGCCTGAAAGAACACTTTTTCTTTGGCGTCAGAAGTTATAAAAGCTACACGAATATTGATGATTAATTAGAATGATGAATGTGAAGCCTTTGTTTATTCTGAGATAATAATATTATGTAATTAATTGGAAGGGTTTTCTTTTAGGAGAGAGACAAAATAAGGAGATTCTGTGTCTCTCCATTTCAACTCTCCAGCTCCTCCAAACTGTTTTGAAGCTCACCAAACACTTTGACTGTCACCCTTGGAATGCTGAGAAGAATGCCATGGGCCAATCAGTGCTTCCTCCAGTTGATCAACAGAAAATGGCAAGAAATCATAATTCAGTCCATTTTTCCTGGAAAAATCCGACTCAATCTAGAAGAGAGAAAGAAATACACCCTAGGTCTCCCATGTTTTCAATACATTAGTCTGGCTTTTGCAAAAAAAAAATAATCTAATAAAATTAAACAAAAAATTATATGCATTTGGGGAAATTTGACAGGTCATCAAAGTATCATTATTCTATTATCAAGATATCATTCCTAGACCATTTCTGACAAGTTTCTTCTTGAAAGCTTCCAGTGATGAAGCACCCATAACTTCTGAAGACAAGCTGTTCCATTGGTTGACTATTCTCACTGTCAGAAAATTTCTCCTTATTTCTAGGTTGAATCTCTACTTGATCAGTTTCCATTCGTTGTTCCTTGTCTGGCCTTCAGGTGCTTTGGAAAATAGGTTGACCCTCTCCTCTCTATGACAGCCCCTCAAATATTGGAACACTGCTATCATGTCACCCCTGGTCATTCTCTTCACTAGACTAACCATCCCAGTTCTTGCAACCGTTCTTCATGTGTTTTAGTTTCCAGACCCCTAATCATCTTTGTTGTTCTTCTCTGCACTTTCTAGAGTCTCAACATCTTTTTTATAGTGTAGTGACCAAAACTGGATGCTGTATTCTAGATGTAGTCTTTCTAAGGCTTCATAGAGTGGTATTAGTACTTGACGTGATCTTGATTCAATCCCTCTGCTATTGCAATTTAGGATTGCATTGGTTTTTTTGGCGGCTATTGCACACTGCTGGCTCATATTTAATTGATTGTCTGCTAGGATTTCAAGATCTTTCTCACAGTTACTGCTATTAAGCTAGGTTTTACCTAATCTAATTTTGGTTTTTCTTGCCTAAATATAAGACTTTACTTTTCTCTACACTGAATTTCATTTTGTTAGATAGGGCCCAGTGTTCAAGTCTATCAAGATCCACCTAGATCTTGAGCTTATCATCTAGGGCAGGGATGTCAACCTCAAGACCTGAGAGCTAGATCAGGCCTATGGGGTGCTTAGATCTGGCCCACAGGGCCACCCTGGAAACATCAAAGGATTGGCCCACAGTGCCTCTGCCAGCAAAATGGAGCTCCCGAGCTTCGTTTTCACTGGCAGAGGGTTGCAGGAGGCCATTACAGCCAAAAACAGAGCTCAAAAGCCCATTTTTGCTGCCTGAACACCCTGTTCAGGTCACCACAGCTCTCCCCCCCAACATGAGTGAGATCAAGCTAGCCATGCCCACCCCACCACTTGAAGTCAAACACAATACTTTGAGTAATTTTTAAGGAAAAGAAGAATCACCTCGCCCAGAAACAATCTCTGTTCATTGTTCTCTTCGCTCCTGCATTTTCTTAGGTGTTCTGGCTGTCCCCAGCTTCATGGCAGCCATGTTGACTGCTGCTGCTGCTCCTCGTCTTCGGATGAGGGGGATTTTCCGAGTCAGGAGGAGAGATGCGGCTCTCCTCCACCTGCAAGGTGCCCTCCCCTTGCTTTACCACCCCTACAGGGTGGCTATGGCTCCTTTCGGAGACCTCCGACGGAGACAGCTGAGCGGGGCTGCGGAGCTCACAGTCCTCACTTCCGATGCCACCGGAAGCACAGCCAGAAGTCCGGTCAAACACAATCCTGATGCAGCCCTCAATAAAATCAAATTTGACACTCCTGATCTAGGGTGTAGGCTATTCCTACCAGCTTAGTGTTGTCTGCAAATTTGATTAGTTCCTCTTCTATTCCCTCACCTAAGTCATTTATGAAGATACTGAAGAGTACTGGGTCTAAGACTGAATCTTGTGGTACCCCACTGCTTACTTCTCTCCATGTAGATGTAGTACCATTAAGGATTACTCATTGAGTACAGTTTGTCAGCCAGTTACAAATCTGTCTGATGGTGATGCTATCTATCCCACTTTTTTCTATCTTACCAAGAAGTAGGTTGTGGTCTACTTTGTCGAATGCCTTATTGAAGCCTAAGTGTATTATGTCCACAGCTTTTCGCTCGTCTACTAATTTTGTCAATTTGTCAAAGAATGAAACAAGATTGGTTTGGCATTATTTGTTTTTAACAAACCTGTGCTGACTTCTAGTTATAACTTTATTTGTTTCTAGATGTTTGCAGATCCGTTTTTTTTTTAATTATCTTTTCCAGTACCTCCCGAGTATTAATGTTAGGCTGCTGGGTAGTTTCCTGGGTCTATTCCCCTTCCTTTTTTTTTGAAGATGGGAATGACATCAGCTCTTTTCTAGTCCTCAGGTAGTTCCCTGGGAGTTTTAAAAGATATGGTACAATAGTTCTGAGATGACATCTGCCAGCTCCTTCAGAACTCTGGGATGTAATCCACCAGGTCTCAGTGATTTATATTCATCAAGATCAGACAGGTGTTCTGTAACCATGTTCTTGCTTGTTTTAATTTTATTCCTAGTCTGTCTTTTACAGTTATGTTTTTGTTAGGTTGGGCTTTTCTTTTTGCATGAAGACTGATGCAAAGAATGAATTAAACAGCTCTGCTTTCTCTCTACTGCCTGTTACTTTCTTGTGATCTTCTCTCTTTAGTGGACTTGATTTTTTGCCCTTTTCCTTGTTATTTATAAGTTGAAAAAAACTTTTTTATTATCTTTAATTTTTGTTGCAAGTCTTTGTTCATTCTAAGTCTTTGCTTTCCTGACTTCATCTTCACAGATTCTGGCTATCTGCTGATATTCTGCCTTAGTTATATGTCCCTCTTTCCATTTTTTGTACTTATCCTTTTGGTCTTTCAGTTTATCAGAGAGATCTTTGTGCAAACATGCTGGTTTCTTCTTGGATTTGTTGTTTTTCTTTTTTAGTATTGTGCTGGACTGGGCTTTTATGGTCATATTTTTCAGAGTTTCCGAAGCTTCTTGAGTTGTTTTCCCCTTTAGGGTTTTCATCCAAGGATTTTTTTCCAAGCTCTCTCTGAGTTTGTTAAAAGCAGCTCTTTTAGAATTTAAGACTCTAGTATGATTATGTTCTATTGTGTTTGCATTATATTGAGTTCCAATATGACCTGGTCACTCTCACCCAAGTTTCCAGTAATTTCAACTCCTTCTATCATTTCTTCTCTGTTAGTAAGAATTAAGTTCAGTATGGTTGTCACTCTAGTTCCCTCCTCTTCCCTTTGGACAACAAAGTCGTCAGCTAGGTTGGTCAGGAACCTGTTCAATCTCTCACTTGATGCAGAATTAGTCTTCCAGTTGATGTCAGGGTAATTGAAGTGCCCCATTACTACTGTACATATATTTGTTAATTGGTTAGCAAAAAGTACATCTATTTTTTCTGCTTGGTTGGGCGGTCTGTAGTGTACACCTATGGCAATGTCATTCTTTTTTTCTTTTATATTGACCCATATGCATTCTAGGAGGTTTTTGTCTTTGGTTTCATGTATTTCTGTAGCAATATAGTGGTCTTTTACATATAATGCAACTCCACCTCCTCTTTTATGCAGTCTTTTTTTTAACAGTTTGTATCCTTCTATCAGTATGTTCCAGTCATGGGTTTCATCCCATCAAGTTTCAGTAATTACAACTATATCATATCTACCCTCATGTATTAATAATTCAATTCACCCTGTTTGTTCTCCAAACTTTGAACATTTGTATAAAGGCACTTGAGATCTTTATGTTTGACTCTAAGTATGCTCCCTATATCTCCTGTTTGGTGTTTGAATTTGTCTTCCTTTTCATCACTCCTTTATTATTTGTTTTCTAGGGGGTTTTGCTTGGAATTAGGTCCTGAAGATCCTAAAAATTGGTCACCCTCCCCCTGTTCTTTTATTTTCCAAATATTACAGTTCTATATGGTGTGTTGGTTTATCAGATTAAAATTCCCATCAGGCAAAGACTGGGCTTCTGAAATTTCTTAACCGAACTGCTACATTTATCTAGACAGGAAAGACATTTAAATGCATATCTAGCCTCTTTCCATTAGAAAGTGGAACCTGGCCACAGCCAACTAATAATATCTGTACTGCCAAACTGTAAGCCAAAAATATAACTAACCACACTCTTAGTCACTGAGGCTCACTGGGTGACTTTGGCTCAGTTTCTTGCAGATCATCAGGCTCCTTGCTGTTCAGCTTTTGGAAGAAAGGCAGGATATAAATCTACCAAATATGTAACTGCTTCCAACATCCCAATTTTCTGTTGTAGAATCAGCTAGCCTAAGTAATAATTCTATTTATGACTGTATGTGATCAGTAGTAATACTTTATCATTGCTGTGAATAGGTGGCCATCTACATTTCTTAGAAAAACAGTTTTTCTGGGTTTATGATAATAGCTTTTTTTACCTGCATCCAAGTAATAGAAGATGACTCACAGTTTTCCACCAACAAAGGATAGGTAGAAATACAGAAAGCAAACCTGTATAGACAGTGTATTTCCTACAAATAAGCTGAACAACTGCATAGGGTTAATGTAGTGGTTCTATTCAGATTTGAGGCCCACAAAGATTATAGTATTTATGGGGACACCAATGTTTGATAGCATATAATTATCTAGAGCATCCCTTGCTTGCCTATTTCCAATCCTATTAATCATGCATTGCTCCATGAAAAATTTTTAGAGGCCAATGCATGAAGAATCTTAATACAAATGTTGTCATATTGATTGTAAAGATTAGCATTTATACCCTGATATTGTCTGCATCTGTTCACAACAATGTTTTCACTTCCTAAAATATGATGCTGTGGTCATCAGTAAGTCAAAAACAGTTATTTAGTTTTTGAAGACAGAATGCTTGGAATGCATGGAAAGCAATGGATGGAAACTAATCAAGGAGAGAAGCAACCTAGAACTAAGAGAAATTTCCTAACAATTAGAACAATTAATCAGTGGAATGTCTTGCCTCCAGGTTGTGGGTGCTCTAACACAGGAAGTTTTTAGAAGAGATTGGACAACCATTTGTCTAGGGTTTCCTGCCTGAGCAGGGGATTTGACTAGATGACCTCCAAGGTCTCTTCCAACCCTGATATTTGCATTCAATTTGGATTGAGAAAATTAGGATTTAATCCTTGCTCAGCCTTCATTGTGGAATATCACTCAGAATGGTGGCATACCAGACAAAAACTCCATTGAGACCACATTTCATGCTATTTCCTCAACATAAATAAAAGTTTGTAACAAAATAATGAGTGAAGGAACTGCATGGGGTGAGAAGAAAATGAGACACTATTTCCCACATGTGTTCATTAGGATATAATAAATGGGTTTGCATAAGAAAGGAAAAATGAAGTCACTACCTTTTTTTTAGCAGCTGTTAAAAAAATGCATAAACTATATCTCAAAACCCCTAAATTGCCTGATTATTCCTTATGCATGCAGTTGTTAAATAAATCCCCTGAAACCTAAGTCAGATAGTTTTATTTTTTAAGTGATCAGATTGATAATTGATATTATCTCTGATAAGGTCCTATTCAGACATAATCTATTTTGAGTATAGTAGCATGCTAGGAGAATTTAGCAGTGTAGATCAAAAAGCACTTGATATTTAAATTACATTACATAGAGTACATAGACCATATTCCAAAAAGTCGGTAGAGCAAGGATAAAAATCCATTTTGATTAATTTCATTTAAAGATAATCATAATAGAAATATCATTAATATGACTAAAATACATAGATGCCCTTCCTTGAGCTCAACTTCTAGTAACTACATGGACACAGTTATGGAATAATTATTATCTACATATGCAACAACTTTCTTCTTCTGCCACATTAGAGATTACACTCTGACTGCAACCTGGAGATTCTAGTTGCTTCATTCAACTTTATGATGAATGTTGCTGTACCTCCAGAACAGCAAGATTGATTCATTGAGTTGGGGGATATCCTTCTATTTTCTTTATGTAAAAGTCTTTGATTGGATTTGGCCTGTCTGTGTGTGTGTGTATGTGTGTGTGTGTCTTTTCTCTCTCTCGGTTTGTGTGTGTGTGTGTCTAATGAGCCACCTATGGTATGTACACTGATGGCAGGGTAACTATAGCACCTTTACAACTGGTGGACTCAACTCCCAGAATTCCTGAGCCAGCAGGAAATTCCTGAGCCAGCAGGAATGGCTTGTTCAGGAATTCTGGTAATTGAATCGATATGTCGTAAAGGTGCCATAGTTGTCCTCCCCTGACCTATAGGCATTTTGTGAAGATTTTTTCAGTGTAAGGATGTTCATGGCAATACTGCAGAACTACCAATATATGAAGATTTCTTTATACAAGCAACCATGAGAGTCACTTATTATGCATTCAGCACAATCTTTTAGCCACATAGAAGGTGGAAGCTCCTAGAAATACCAAAAATATCATAAAGATTAACTAATTAATAGTAGACATCATGGTATTCAAGTGTTCCTCTCTTTCGGCTGCAACTATATTTGCACACTAAGGGCCAGACCTCTAAAATACAAAATTCCAAATATAATTTCAATAGAAAATAATCAAAAGCATACATGAAAGTCAGGATAAAAATGCTTAGAGGATACATATCTCAAATACTACAATCCTCTTTACAAATTTTTATATTATGACCCAGGACTTCCTGAGCCAGCTGCAATTGCATTTTTCATAAAATTTAGCCAGCTGAAGTAAAAACCTCTGTTTTGACTGGCCAAATTGGTTTATAATTTTGGAATTATGCTTTATTCTTTAATAGTGGATGTTTGTAAATAAGTTTTAAAGAGCAAGAAAAGATTAGAGACCCTTTATGAAGATAAACTGGGCTAGAATTGTGCCTTTTGCCAAGGATCTCTAGTTATAGAGGCTTGTTGAAACTGAAAGTTAAAAATTGCGAAACTCTTTCAACATCAGCAGAAGGATAAGTAATGGTGGAATAGTCATGACTCAGCGATAGAATCAGAATACATGCTTTGTGTGTCAAGGGTCTCTGCTTCAATCCCTTTTATCATTAGAGAAGTCTGAAAAAGACTCTTGGCTGAAATTCTGGACAACAGCTAACTCTCCATGAAGACAGTGCTGAGTTAGATCAAAATCAATGGTCTGGCTCAATATCAAGCAACTTCCTGTGTTCCTGTTTCTGCTAAATGTCAAAGCATCAAGAGCTAAAAGATATGGAAGCTAACCAGGCCAGAAAATGTGCTGGTAAACATGCCTGTGGTAAAATTATATAGATAACCTCTCATACTTCCCACCTTTGAATTAATGGTATTAGTTTAGCATTTAGTTTCTAGCAAATCATACTTTTTTTTTACATCAATAAATGGGATTTTTTTTTCCCAGGGAAGGGAAGCAAGGGAAGGGAAGCAAGGGAAGGGAAGAGAAGGGAGACTGTGTTCTGTATAATTTGGCAGCAGCTTAATTGTGTTGCAGACTTATCTGAGTCCCTTCATTCAGAGGTTCCAAAACCTTCATTTTCAAATAACTATTTTCACTCTCACAGTTTCATTTCCTCTCTACGCTGGTCAAAAGAGATCAAAACATTTAGTCAGGAGGGGGTGGAAGAGAAGATTTCAAACTTCATTTTGGAAGGCAGCCAAAATGTTCTCATTACTCAAGAATTTGAGATTGTAAAAAAGAGGCAGGCAAATTGTAATGCAGATCATAGCAATGTCGGAGAATTCCATTGCTTATAACAATGAAGACAACAATGGAACAGCATTCTGAAAAACTAGAAGGAAAACGGAACTGTTTTTTCCTGCTTTGAAGATACAAATACTTCTGAGCAGCTGCTTCCTTTTGCTTTAACTCCAGATATGACAGGCTTAGCCTGGGAAGAAAACCACTAACCCATTGTGTTCTCTTTTTGCAAAGCAAATGAACCTACCATTGTCAAGCAAGAACACGGAATACAGCTTACACTCTGATTTCAAAAGAGAAAGTTCTGATAGAATCATTTTTAGATTGCAGAGGCTAGATTGAATATTAAAAAAACCCAATTGTGAGGCGATAAAGTTCCTTGGCTTTAGGAAGTATCATTAGATGGTACTGTCATCTTGCTTTTGGGAGTGCTTGAATGAACATATATGACTTTACCTCTTTTCTGGATACTTTTAACAGTAAGAGGTATAAAAGAAAAGGACACCAAAATGATATTATGAAAATAGTACAATTAATAAAAGAGAGGATTAAGGTTAGGGTACAATATTTGAAGACTTTTAAAAGGGGAAGACGTGTAAAATATCTTGTGTGTAGCAGGAAAAGTGAGCAGGGAGAGGTTTTCATCCTCTTCTTGTAAGCATATGGAGGATTCCAGGGAGATATAATACATAACAGAGCATGTATTAAACCATGATTTGGTTATTTCACCCTAAAGTGATGTCCACTTGCTAATGGTGGGCTTTAAAGGTAATTAAGACAATGATATGATAAGACAGTCAATGGCTCATCATATAATAGCTATAATTAGGCTATACTCTTGGAGGCAACAAGTTGATGAGTGATTGAGACAGAAGCAGTAGTGTCGTTGACACATTTTGTTTTTCCTTTTACAAGCATGAGGTTGGCTGCTAGAGAAACAAAAGGCTGAACTATGTGATTCTTATATCTCTTCTATTGTGGCCTTAAATGTATAGAATAGGTCTGTGAATGAATATACATAGAGGAAGACATGTCTACTGGACCAGATAGACTAAAGACTGCCATTTTAAGTATATTTATAGAAAGAGTGTACCATTGACTTTCAAAAAACTTAGCAAATGATTGCATGATAAACTGAATAGAATGCATCCTTTGCTGGAATTAAGGACCATTTTTGTTGTGTTGGCTGTCCAGATCCCTTGCACCTGGGGTTCCATAGGAAAAAGCCTTTGTCAATATAGTCCAACTGCTCAACATTTGATAGTGCAATATTTTTCCCTTCACTTTTTAAAATTAGCTTTTCTAAACTTTTAGCTGTCTTCGACATGGAGTATATTGTTAGCAAGTATATGCTTGACTTGCAATCCCATCCCATTTTATTTTCTCAGTCACTTATCCTGCAATGAATGAAATTAATGGAATGGCAGGCAAGTATAAGTAGTCCTCAACTTATAACTTACTGTTCAAAAGTTACAGCACTGAAAAATGTGACATATGACTGTTTTTTACACTTATGACCAACACAAAAACCCTGTGGATACATCATCAAAATTTGGTTGCTTGGCATCCGGCATATATTTGCAAGTTGGTTGCAACGTCCTGGGGTCATGTGATCATCATTTATAATCTTTCTAGACAGCTTCTGGAAAGCAAACAGAGGAAATTGGTTTCGCTTAAAGACCACATGATTCACTTAACAACTACAGTGATTTGCTTAAAAACCATGGCAAAAATGCATAGAATTAAGTGTGTCTGCTAGTCTAACCTCCTGCCTAAACAGGATACGCTATACCAGGGATGTCAAACTCGACTTCAATGAGGGCCGCATCAGGGTTGTGTTTGGCCTTGGGGGCCAGGGTGGGCGTGGCCAGCTTGGCGTCCCTCATGTCGGGGGCACCTGTGGTTGCCCAAGTGCTCTGCCAGCAAAAACAGGCTCCTGCGCTCCATTTTCAGCTGTGATGCTCTCCTGCAGCCCTCTGCCAGTAAAAATGGAGCTCGGGTGGGCCATGCATGCTCCCCTGGGCCCCATTTTTGGCGGCAACAGCTCCTGCAGCCCTCTGCCAGAGTAAACAGAGCTCCATTTTTGCTGGTAGAGGGCTGCAGGAAGCTGTTGTGGCTGAAAACAGTGCCTGTTTTCGCTGGCAGAGGCACTGAGGGCTGGTCCTTTGCTGTTTCCAGGGTAGCCCCACGGGCCAGATCTAAGCACCCATGGGCTGGATCCAGCCCTGGACCTTGAGTTTCATACCCCTGCTCTATACTATTTTGGATAAATCATTGTCCAATCACTTCTTAAAAACCTCCAGTGATGGAGCACCCACAACTTCTGAAGGCAAGCCTTTCATTGATTAATTGTTCTCACTGTCATGAAATTTCTCCTTAGTTCTAGTTGGATCTCTCTTTAATGAATTTCCATCTATTACTTTTTATCTTGTTCTCGGGTGCTTTGAAGAATAGATTGTCCCCTCTTCAAAGACAGCCTCTCAAATATTGGAAGACTGCTATCATGTCACCCCTAGTCTTTCTGTTTATTAGACTATACATACCCAATTCCTGAAACCATTCATCATACGTTTTAGCCTCCAGACCCCTAATCATCTTCGTTGGTCTTCTTTGTACGCTTTTTAGAGTCTGAACATCTTTTTTATATTATGGTGACCAGAACTGGACACAGTATTCCAAGTGTAGTCTTATCAAAGCAGTATATAATGACACTAATACTTCACATGATCTTGATTCTATATGTCCGATGATGCAGCCTAGAATACACTAACTTCTCCTTTTTACCTCCTCTATCAAGCATCTGCATTAGTCATTGCTTGTCTTTGAGCTGACCCTTGTGGACCTCAGTAGATGGGGAAAAGCGAAATGATACAAAATTTTGATAGCAATGATTACATTTAATAAATGGTACATATAACCCATATTTATAAAACAATAAATTAATCAGCGATGTGTGCACATGTAGAATACAGACTATGAAAAATAAGATCAGACTTTAGTTTCATATCACTATTTTTTTTTAAAAAGCTATAAAGTTATATTATAAACACCCTCCAAGCCAATTTGCAGTTGTTTAAAATAAAATTCTTTCCATAGCTTTCCCCCCCCCCCCCCAGAAATACTTTTGGAAATTTTCATTAGAAGGAAATGTAGCAGTTCAACTACTAAATAGATTTGTTATATGAAATGCATCTTACCAATAATTAATAGCCAGCCTCTGGTCCATTTCCAGAAATTAGGAATCTAAAATGATAATCTTCTACCCTGAAAATGTCCCAATAGTGCCTACCATTGCACCAGCTATTTTTCAGATTGGTCCTTTCTGAACTTAAGTGAAATTAGGTAGATGGTGACTGAAAAGATCCTTTTCAGCAGTTGGGGAATGCTGTTCTCAGAGAGAACTGTATGCTTCCAACTGTGATGCCAATTCTATGCAGAGTAAAGATATTTCTTTGCCAGACAGTTTAGCACATAGCAAGAATTACAGCTAAGAATAGTTTTTCATTACTGTAATTCATTTCAACATTTAATTTTCTCATCAGACAAAGCTTCTGTATCTTGTTTCAACTACATTATACAGTAGTGATGTATATTTTTAATTTGTGTGTCCATTTGTGTTTTCCCAATTATTTTATTCAAGAAAAGTTGAAATACCTTTTACAGTATGTCATGTTTACAAATTTGACTTATTCAACAAATTTACTCTTACATAAGTGATTATAAAGGTGCATACTGAGATATATAGTATGTTCTCCTCCCAACCCTTCTCTTCTCACTGCCCTATCCCTGGTCCCAGCCAATAAGATACAGGGATAATATTTATTCTAATAAAAGCTATAAATTTCTTTGCCATCTGAGAACAGACTAAATAGCTAGTAGGAAGGGATTGGTTGGGCGTTACCTAATTCATTCATTAAATAATCCTGCCTGGTAAATCTAGCATGTTTATGTTGCTACAGCTTTATTAAGAATATGGAACTAAATGAAATCCAGTTTCAGATCAGGAATCTGTCAAAATGACGTGTTTTATCCTTAGCTTTGTAGTGCCATGTAAGGATAAATGAATCACAAAATTGTATTCAGTCAAGAGTTGTGAATTTTCTTCTTCCTATCATCATTCCTGTGTCATATAGATAGGGTCACAGGATCATCATGATTTTCTAGAATGACTCAAAATAAAAAGGAACTGAGCAGAATTGTATATTCTGAAATAGCCTTGCAACGACCTGTAGCTGACTGAGAAAAGAGGAATAAAAGATCAGTGAGAAGTATGTAGGTTATTTTAAAACATATAAACATTAATTACTTCTTTGACTTGATTTTAGTGCAAACTCCTACATAGGTAGTACTCTGAAACATTACTGCATCGATGAGGATTTACATGGAAAAAAGGTAGCTGGTGGCATGTGAGTGATCATTCTGAACATGTACAGTAGTTGTTACATAAATAATCTCAAAACAAAAAATTATTAACAGTTACCCATTGCACAATTTAAGCATTGGGAGAACAAGTCTCAAGAAACATTTACTTCTACTTCCTGTGTGAAAACGTCAAGCCACTTAAAACCAGAGGACAAAGGCACTATTTTTAAATTTCTTAGAGCCTCTGTAATTCTAGAAAAACCAATAAGTATGTTTATGTTGCGACAGTATAAATAAAAAGAATATAACAGAGATAAAAGAGGGTGCCTAACTACTTTGGCACTGATTAAACAAATCACAAAAATGTACAACGCATCCTTGTTAGCCCATTGTGTATTTTATTACAGCTTTTTTAGCTGTATTATTGTAGGGTTTTTTGTAACTTTTCTGACATCATGTTTGCTATGTGGAGTATGTTCCTGGCACCCCATCCACCAGGATTTTCACTGTTGTTGGTACTTTCCATTTAATGTTACTATATTATACCCAAATCATGTTTAAGTATATCAAAAGCTTAGTTAAAAAGAAAAGGAGGAACTTTTAACTGGGATTTCAACTGAATATAGCACTTTCTTCCTCCATGTTTCTCTACACATGAACTTCCTCTTCAGAGATTAATCATCTGTTTCATCCTAGCATTTGAATAACGCCAGGCCCAGAAGGGATAATATTCATGGTTATGTGAATTGAAAGGAATGCTGCATTTCAGATGATCAAATTATATAGGAAACTTTTCACTGCTTTTTTTTCATGGCATATTTCATAATAGCTGTTCATTTCTAGGTTGAACATTTCTAAAATCTCCTACCGTTTAGTATTTTAGTGAGCTGGTCATAACTGTAAAGAGTTCAGCATTTCAGAGATTGCTTCTTTTGTATGGCAGCGGTGGAACCTCAAGAATATTCTTGCCAGATTCATGTCTCATTCACTTTAGTGCTCATCTTTAGGCCAGAAGCTGATAGCTGCAGTTGCAGCAAGTGCTGGCAACCTGCCCAAGGGAGGAGTTCTTTCCCTGCAACATATGTGGTATTCTGTAACAGCCCCATTTACTCTCCCAAGAACATAGGCTGATCATACCAAACTGCCGTTAGGCAACAAAATGTAACATCTGATTGTGAACTTTGGTCTGTGGAGAATTACAGTCATTTCCTTCAGTGTACCAGAGAGTTTCACAAGTATTTGAAGCAAGCAAAGCTCAAACTGCCCTGTTCATAAAATGTCATTGCTGCAATTTTAACCATAACTTCAAGACTTTCTAGTTGGCTATAACCATTTACTCTGTTCCTTCCTTTGCCAATATACTTTCCTCTAGATGGGTTGAGCTTTATCTATGACCAGTAATTGAAGATGAGGAAATGTATTAGCTCATCACATCTAGTCTAGATGGAAGGTTGTCATTTTCTGTAGCTGCTCTCAGATTGGACTAGGTCAACTAATAGGAATCAAAGGCTGCCAATAAACAATCAGGACATTCAAGTGAAAGGAAGTAGAACTTATTTCTACTCCTCTTTCTCCAATAATTCAGAGCAGGCTGTCAGCATCCCAGTTGGACAGTATCAGTTTTGGGGACTTCCCTCCCAAAAGCTTTTGAATACTCTTCTAAATGTAATTGCATTTGCAATGTGTTTTGCAGCTTGAATGCACAATATGACTTCATGATTTTTCATCATGAAACAAAGTCATAAATTTGTCTGCTTTTACTAATACCATATGACTTTTTTTGTACAATATCTTTCAAGTATTGAACAGATTGCTGAATAAATAGTTCACAATAGGCACTTCCCCCACAAACCATAAATCATAAATCAGAACAGGCCTATAAAAACACAGCTTACATATAATAATGTGACTTATTTAAGTTCACTATGATTACAAGAAAAAATATAGTTTTCAAGCTAGAATGGGTTAGTTGGCATATTGTTCTGAGTGCTCTTAAAAATAAACTTTGTTATGGGATTAAAATAATAAACATACCAGATCTTTACAAGATAGATTTGCTCCTTCAGTTTCAGATCTGCCTCATTAATCAGGGATCTTTCCTTTATGTTATTTTATCTTAGTATCAACTTTTATGCAGTTCGAATATTCTTGATGGTTTCTGTCATAATATTCCACTGCTTCCATGAATGCTAGAATAAAAATTACATTAGGAAAGTAAACATTGCATGAAGTGTTTAGTTCACTCTTAAGAGTTTGAAGTGAAATTCCTGCCTAAGATAAGAGATTCAGAGTCATAGAAAACCATGGAAAAAAAGTAATTGAGGCTTGTTTAGCATCTTCAAGAACAAATCTGCCATGATCTGAACTTTTATGGATTGCTCCAAGACAGTTATAACAATTTCATGAAGTCACCAATCTGTTTGTTAGTTTTGCTGCAACAGATAAATTTTTCTTGTGCACTGGATACTAAACTGAGCTGAGAAGAGTGCTAAGAAACTGTCAACCTGCCAAAGAACTTTAAGGAATAAGGAAGAGAATAAGGAAGAGAATCAATAAGGAAGAGAACCATCCTTATTTTCACGCATCTTCAGGTGTCTTTAAATAAACACCCCTTAAAAGACACCTGTCAAGTCTGCATGATTCTTCCAGCAGATTTCCCAGGTTTGGGAGGCTACAATTAAGTATGGTAGGAGACAAGAAACAGAAGGTTTAATAACTGAATTAGTCAAAGCAGAAATATTACTAGCTAGGCTTGAGAGAGATAGTGAGTAGCAAGCAAGCTTATTTTTCTCCTGGCAGCTCAGGACTTTGCAGTCCTCAGGAGGTTTTGAAACACTGTTGCAAGGTCATAACAGGAAGTGCAATCAAGAGTGAGCAACCAGAGGTTTTCTTTCCTTTTCCTCCTTCTGTTTCAAATCATCTTAAACTTACTGCTTTTTGGAGGGGGAGGGGAGCTGGTAGAACAGAATATTGGGAAAGGACTTGCACATGTGTGTTTCTTTAGCAAGATTTACCCATCGTTAGTTTCTCTTTTCTTGCATCCTTTTTTCTCATTTCTGCAAATAATTGTCTTTTTCCCCCCTTTCTTCCTGTATAGCATTGTTTCCCTAAAGATCCTCATTTGCATATGCCTGTTTTTTATTTGATGGTTTGCTTTAAAGCCGGATGCCCTCATCATGAGATCTTATGAGAACTACCAGGATTTGGTTGCTGATAAAAAGGGATGGGGAAGTGGGAGAAGGGAGGCGTGACTTTTTAATGAATTGAACAGAAACTTAGAGATGACTCTTTGCAACCTAATTGACTGTGCAGTGCAATATGTTACAGAGGCAAATGCACCATAAATCTAATCTATTTACCAATCCTATTTTTCATTAAAAACAAGCTGTCAGAAAAGAAATGTCATAAGTTAATTTGCCCGTAAAAATAACTCCCAATTCGTTGGCCAAATGTCAAAGAATCTCTCTCTCTCTCTCTCTCATTCGCTCTCTCTCTCTCCCGCTCCCTCTCCCTCTCCCTCTCTCTCTCTCTCTCTCTCTCTCTCTCTCACACACACACACACACACACACACAAACAGACAGAACCAATAGCTGCACTCTTCTGGACATAGAACTCTTATGTTGCTCCTGGCATCTGTTGAAGTCACTCTTCCAACTTAGGAGACACAAACCTAACCTGAATCATCCTACCGCCACTGGAACCACTTTGGCCTTTACTTTCCACATCCTCTCCAGTTCCTTGTTCAGGCCAGCTTCTCATACTCTTTCTTTCTGTTGTTGCTGTCACTTGGCACTACTACAACTATCACTACAGCGGTCTTCTGGTCCTTTTCTATTACCATGGTCTCTGGTTGATCATACCTGTACTTCCAGTACTTGCCTACCTGTATCTGGAAGTCCTACAGGCTCTTAACCTTGTTATTCTCCACAATGTTCTGTGAAATCTCCCATCTAGATGTGGGGAGGATCTAGCCCATATAAGTGCATGTGTTCCTATACACAATGCCAGCCACTTGATTGTACCAGTCTCTGTCTGCTGTTCCCACCTGCATCCTACACCCTGCTACTATGTGTTAAACTGTCTGAGGCCTCACTACATAGTCTGCACCTCAGAGTCTGTCTAGTGTGGTAGACCCCTGCTTCTATGGATCTGGTACTTGGTGCCTGTTCTTGTGTGCCTCAGTGCTGTTTGAAGTCCAGCCCTTTCGAGACACTGGTAGGGCTTTCCAATGTCAGCCACTTCAGAAAGAGAGAGAGGATGCTGAAACTTTTCAGTTCCTTTTGATAGAGACTGGACTGGGGCAGGTCT
>JANHFL010008776.1:250827-266625 GCA_032468155.1 Oxyrhabdium leporinum
GCCTGGCAGTCCGTGCCTGCTTGCCTGCCTGTGGCCTGATCTCCCTGCTTACAGGTAAGCCTGCAAGTCATGGCCTAGCTAGCTGCCCCCCCCCAATCTCCGTCTGCCTTCCCTAATCCCTTCCACGCAGCTATTCTTCCCTGCCTTCTCCGCGCCACTTCCCAGCTGTAACCAAAAGAGATTGTCTAAACATGGAAGTTTTCTCACTGCTCATGCATGTTCAGGTGTGCATGAAGGAGAAAAATTTATAAAGCAATGTGGAGGGGAAACATATTAGAGTACACAAGGATGGTGGTCATTGAGAATTCAGTGTAACAAGCTGGCACAGGACAAAAATTACTGATACACTCCACACCTATGAGGCTGAGTATACTCTTCTAAGATATTGTAGCACATCACATTTATTGGAGAGCAAAATCCAAATCCACTCCAGCTTGCTAGGGTTGAAATACAGAAGGTTCAGTATCATTTGCAAGTTACCCATCATAATCTTTTCACAGTTTTGAGAGCAGATAAATAAAAGAGATGTATTAAGTTTATAGGGGGCTGGTGGTTCAAACATATGAAGAAGGGTCAGGGGAATTGGGTATGGCTAATTTAATGAAAAGAAGGACTAGGGATGACATCATAACAGTGTTCCAATATCTAAAGGGTTGCCACAAAGAAGAGGGGATCAACCACTTCTCCAAAGCACTTGAAGGCAGGACAAGAAGCAAAGGGTGGAAACTAATCAAGGAGAGAAGCAACCTAGAACTAAGAAGAAATTACCCAACAGTTAGAACAATTAATCAGTGGAATGACTTATCCCCCAGACGTTGTGGGTGGTCCAACACTGGAGGTTTTAAGAAGAGATTGGACAACTATTTGTTTGAGATGCTATAGGATTTCCAGCCTGAGCAGGGGATAGGAATAGAAGACCTTTAAAGTCCCTTCCAACTGTTATTTTGTTACATCCTACAATTCTCAGAGACTGGTGTTATAAAGAAATAATATATATATGTATATATGTGTGTGTGTGCGTGTGTGTATAAAGTAAAATAAAATTGGTCCATCTACTTCCTGGTGATATGAAACATATTTTCCATGTAGAATTTCACATGTTATATAAGTTATTTCAACTCCAGACTTGATGGTGGGGAAACCTAGTTGAAATATTTGCTTTTAAGACCTCAAAGCTATCAACTGGGAAAAAATGCTTTGTAGACAATATTTAATTTTCTTGACATGATAAAAAGCAAGGATTTTCTAATATGTGCTCTTAGAACCTTGCAGAAGCTCAATGCCTAATGTATTAATGATAATGTAATTTTTCATGCATTTTAGTTTACTGAGCATGATGAAATAGACTCTACTCTCTGTGTTCATCAATAAATTTGTTCAAGTTCAATATACTGTAAAGCACTTTGATGTCATTACTGTTGTTGCAGTTGCTGTTAAACAGAGTAACATTCGTGCCTCCATAACTTATGCAGTTTGTAAGTTAAAATATCTTCATTTTCTTTCACAAGCAAACATCTATTCATGGAACTCCTTTTGCAAAGGTCAGGCATTGTGTATTATGTCAACTCAGATTAATGGCACTTCAGTGTGATTAATAAGTAGAGAAACTCTTGAAAGAGTCATATTCCTTGATGAATCCCGTTCTCTGACAATTTATTAAGTCATTCTGTTATTACTTAGGGAAACACAATATTAGCTTCTAAAATATTATTTAAAATGGCTGTTATTTATCAGGCTGTCCAAAAACCTTCTTGTTCCTTAAACTCTATCTCCTTTTTATGTTGAAGCTAGGCAAAATCACATCCAATACCTGCAAAATTAGCAAAGTAGTCCCC
Organism: Oxyrhabdium leporinum; assembly: GCA_032468155.1. NCBI lineage: Eukaryota > Metazoa > Chordata > Lepidosauria > Squamata > Cyclocoridae > Oxyrhabdium > Oxyrhabdium leporinum. Next base: position 252,663 of record JANHFL010008776.1, read on the forward strand.
CACCCCCACCCCAGGCTGTGTGCTCTTTCCACTTCTCTCTATACCAATGACTGCATCTCAAAAGATCTCTCTGTTAAAGTACTGAAGTTTGCAGATGATACAACAGTGATTGGTCTCATTCGAGACAACGATGAATCTGCATAAACATGAGAAGTTGAACAACTAGCCTTGTGGTGCAACCAGAACAATCTTGAACCAAATACACTCAAAACCATAGAAATGATGGTAGATTTTAGGAGAAATCCTCCTATACTACTTCCACCTCTTACAATACTAGATAGCACAGTATCAACAGTAGAGACCTTCAAGTTTCTAGGCTCTATCATATCTCAAGACTTAAAATGCACACCTAACATCAAAAACATCATCAAAAAAGCACAACAAAGAATGTTCTTCCTGCACCAACTCAGAAAGCTCGAACTGTCCAAAGAGCTGGTGATTCAGTTCTACAGAGGAATTATTGAGTCTATCATCTGCACCTCTATAACTCTCTGGTTTGGCTCTGCAGCCAAACAAGACAGACACAGACTTCAACGGATAATTAGAACTCCCAAAAAAAACACAATTGCTACCAACCTGCCTTCCATTGAGGACCTATATACTGCACGAGTCAAAAAGAGGGCTCTGAAAATATCTACAGACCCCTCACAACCTGAACATAAATTGTTTCAACTTCTACCCTCAAAACGATGCTATAGGGCACTGCACACCAGAACAACTAGACACAAGGACAGTTTTTTTCCTGAATGCCATCACTTTACTAAACAACTATTCCCACAACACTGTCAAACTATTTACTAAGACTGTATTACTATTATTCTTCTCATCCTTCCTATTACCTACCTCCTCCCACTTATGACTATAACGTTGCTTGTATCTCTATGATTTATATTGTTTTATTTGTTTCCTAATATGATTTGATTGCTTATTTAGTAACCCATGACTATCACTAAGTGTTGTGCCTTATGATTCTTGATGAATGTTTTTTTTTCTTTTTATGTACACTGAGAGCATATGCACCAAAGACAAATTCCTTGTGTGTCCAATCATACTTGGCCAATAAAAAATTCTATTCTATTCTATTCTATTCTATTCTATTCTATTCTATTCTATTCTATTATTCTATCCATGTTCAGAATGCAGTATCCCCACAGCAGGCCCCCAAAATTGTCTTCAACAGTAGGAAAATGTTTGTTAGTGGAAGTTAATAACATAAGTCCCAATGAGAAAAGTAAAAATTGTAAATAAACAAATAACAGGCCAATTCAGACATTCAAATGACATATACATGAGGAGAGTGTAAGACTAAACCAGCTGCTTTCTGCCCACCCATTTTCCTGCACCATGCAGTCTGTTCAACTTATGCAAAGCCTTTTGCAAAATTCAGAACCTGACTGTGTTAAATTGAAAAGGGCAAAGCACGGATTGCATTTTTATGGAGGAAACAGGGAGAGATCTATCTGTCTGCCTCTCTATCTCTTGCTCCATTTATCTATTGGCCTTTGCAAATGAGATGATGCAATGTTGCCAGACTGGGTGGGACTGAGTGGTTGGCCTGTTGAAGAAGTATTGATGTATTTGAGGAGTTAAAGCAATAAAAACTTTTGTGGGATGGATGGTAACCATTTCAGTCTTTAGTTTCAGAAAACAAAAACAAAGCCTGCTGGGGGAGGAATTGTGGGAGAGTATGATGCAACAAAATGGGTGCCTGAAATATGACAAAACAAAAAGATGCATTGTATTTTTGCAATCCAAAAGCAGAAAAAATTTGGAAACATCTGAAAATAAATGCCCTGACTGCTTCTGGTCCATGATCTGCCCACATCTGTAATTAGAGGAGATTTCAGCATACCTGACTTTGCTCAGAATCAGCACACAGCTGTTTAAGTTCAGAATAGCAATAGCACTTAGACTTGTATACCGCTTCACAGTGCTTTATAGCTCTCTCTAAGTGGTTTACAGAGTCAACATATTGCCCCCCACAATCTAGGTCCTCATTTTACTGACCTTGGAAGGATAGAAGGCTGAGTCAACCCTGAGCCAGTGGGACTTGAACTGCCAAACTGCTGGCAGTCAGCAGTCAGCAGAAGTAGCCTGCAATGCTGCATTCTAACCACTGTGCCACCGTGGCTCTTAATATTGAATATTGAATACTCTCTCTGCATTTAAGGCAAGAAAGAAAAAGCAAGATGAAGCCCCTCACAATGGTCCAGTGGAGTCAGAAACTCTGGTCATTACCTCTTATTTTCATAAAGGCAGAAAAGACTGCTATATTCTAAATGTTCAATATAATTGTGTTTGTCTCTAAACAATGCAAGAGGTTCACAGAAAGGTAACTGTACTCCGTTTCTTTTCCCAGTGCATAGGGCTCATGATAAAACTAGCTGACAATAACCAAATAGAGTCAAAATGTAGGTTAAGCAGAGTAATAGGAGAATATTAGATAATGAAAAACAGCTGAATGACTTTGGGCCAGTCATTTTATCTTCACCATACCCACTTGACAGTGTTGTGCGAAAAAGAGAAAGCAGAAATATTAGGCATGTATGGTAATGATAAAGACAGAATAAAAATGGAGTAAAAAATAAATAAAATAATAAAATAAAGTAAAATAAAATAGAAGCTGAGCAGCTTCCTTTGTATTAACTTGCTACATCTATTTACATTTTTATATTCTTGCCACAGTAAATAAACAAGAACTAGCTATTTTGAATGCAGCACTGAGCCTTTCATGTAATCTTTATTTAAAGAAGTGCTTGTGTCCTATTTAAGTTTCATGTACATATTTTGAAAATCAAATCAAAATCAGAATATCAGCATGCCTCGAAGGGAAGGAAAAGATCAGATGCAACAGACAACAGCCTCCCTACCTCCCACCCTATGGCTGCCATTTTAGAAACACATCCTTAGTAAGCACTCAAAATTCAAAATATGTTTGGAAATATATCTGTTAGCCCCAAAACTTACCTAGTGCATCCAAGGAAAAGAACCCAGTTGGTTCCACCTCCTCATTAAAAACAAATTGAAATGATCCTTACTGCAAGGAATGCCCAGGTTTATTCTCTACTTGGACTAGTATTGTGAAAACCATAACACTTGGCTCTGAATTTGCCTGCTGAACTTTTTCGGAATTCAGAAAATGTAAGCAGGAAGTTTAATAAGTTCCTCAGGGCCAGTTTGTTCCAGAATTCTTCCACTTTAGGAAAAAGCTGGAAGGACTCTGAACAAGTAAGAAGCAATTTTTGTACGTTATACAAAGGCTTTGCAATCATATGCATGTTAGCTTTTATAGACTTTTAAACAGTAAAGCTAATCCTGTCTCACTCAGTGGGCTGGGAATGAGATGAAGAAATAGTTGTGGAGATGTTTGTTTATATTATGATTAGGTGAAGCAGGAAAAGACCCACAGTCAAAGGTGTTGCTAATTCAGTATTGAATTCAGCTATATCTTAACCGTAATCATGCAGACCTTGCATTTCTGCAAGCAAACAAAGCTTGGAATAGATTGCAGATACAAAGCATTTTATAGCGACATTAGCCTGCTATGACAATAAGTAACAGGCACCAAAACAATGACCCACTGATCGTCCAACTGATTAATAGAAGAAGATAAAATACCTTGAAAATAGGATTGTTGTAAAACAGCCTTGCTGCTTGTCAGTTTGAAGAGAGAATGAAAGAGGAAGGAGAAAAAGAAAGCTTGTTCAATTACTCTGAGACAAAGTGGTAGGTGCTGGGTTTTTTTCCCCTAGAAAGGAGTGGCAATGTTTGCTGCTTTGGATTTCATCTTAGTTTGGAACCCTCTGAGTAGCTTTAGGCCAGTCTTGTTTTCCTTTGCCTCCTCTGCATTCAAATGAAGTGAAAAATGAAAATGCTTGCCTGCAATGGAGAAAGGCAAAGATTATTGGTACAGTAGATGGGCAAAATACTGTGAACACTAAAAACCCCCCAACAAAGTGTAAACATCGTAACAATTTAGCACCATTACAAGTATATTGGCTTTGATGACTATTGAATGGTTGAAGAAAATATTGAAAAAAAACAGACCCAGGAAACTTCAGACCAACTAGTCTAACTGAGAAGATCCTGGAAAAGATAATCAAAAAACAGATCTGTGAACAACTACAAGCAAATAAAGTTATAACTAATAGCCAGCACTGGTTTATTAAAAGCAAATCATGCCAAACCAAAATTACTAAATTAATAGATCAGCGAAATGCTGTGAACATAGTATACTTAGATTTCAGTAAGGCATTTGACAAAGTAGACCACAACCTACTTCTTGGTAAGCTTATTCTGCATGATTTCAAGAAACAGTTTTATTTAGATGAGCTAACCAGAGTATTTTGTAAGAGTGGTTTGTAAGCCTTGGTTTATGGTTTAGGTCAATATGAATGAATAGAATAGAGCTGGAAGGGACCTTGGAGGTCTTCTAGTCCAGCCCTCTGCTCAAGGAGGAGAACCTAAACAATCTCAGACAAGTAGCTGTTTAGTCTCTTCTTAAAAACCTCCAGTGTTAGAGTGCCCACAATTTCTGAAGGCAAGCTGTTGCACTGATTGTCCTCACTGTTAGGAAGATTCTCCTTAATTCCAGGTTGCATCTCTCTTTGATTAGTTTCCAACCATTGATTCTTGTCCTGCCCTCTGGTGCTTTGGAGAATAATTTGACCCCCTCTTCTTCGTGGCAGCCCCTCAAATACTAGAATACTGCTATCATGTCACCCCTAATTCTTATTTTCTTTAGACTACCAAATCCAAATCCTGCAGCTGTTCTTCATATGTTTTATTCTCCGAGCCTTTGATCATCTTAGTTGCTGTTCTCTGAACTTTCAAAGTCTCAACATCTTTTTTGTTGTATGGTGACCAAAACTGGTTGCAGTATTGGGTTTTGGGTTTGGCTAGTCTAAAGAAAAGAAGGATTAGAGATGACATGATAGCAATATTCCAGTATTTGAGGGGCTGCCACTAAGAAGACAGGGTCAAATTATTCTTCAAACCACAAAAAGGTAAGACAAGAAACAATGGTTGGAAACTAATCAAAAAGAGATGCAACCTGGAATTAAGGAGATACTTCCTAACAGTGAGGACATTTAACCAGTGGAACAGCTTGCCTTCAGAAATTGTGGGTGCTCCATCACTGGATATTTTAAAGAAGAGTCTAGATAGTCACTTATCTAAAATGGTATAGGTTCTCCTGCTTGAGCAGGGGGCTGGACTAGAAGACCTCCAAAGTCCCTTCCAGCGCATTCTATTCTACATAGAATGTACAATCAACTGGCCTTAAAAATCCTCAGTCACCATTTTGGATTGGTGACATTACTTACAAAAATACGGATCACTTGTTGGGGAAGAATGGTAAACGGCATTAAATCAAGTATCTTATAATCATCAATTAGTGGATCAAAAGCCAAATATTCTACAGTTCTGTTTTGTGATACAACAGGTCTTTATTATATCACTTAGTAATTTGCATGCAGTACTTTTACTTTAACTAGAGATTCATATTTCTGTACACCAAATGATCTTGATTTATTTCCAATCAATTTGAACTGCCTCACCTATAAAGTCTTGCCACTCAAATGCCAAAGCTAATAATGTGTTCTCATCTGAATATTGTCGTAGCTGGGAGCACTCTATAGTGATGCCATATTTTCACTAAGGGTGACTCATAACTATGAGCCCAGCACATGGTATCAATTCACAGCAGAATGCTTTTCCAGGTCATATGTATCGAGATCAAACTAGATTATATATTAGAAGCATAGTGGCCTTTAAGATGCAATACAGTAATTGTTCTATCCTTGCTATACATTACTCTGTTTGCAGCTTGACCTGAAACTAAGCCCATCTATCTGCCAATAGACCATGTGCTTTGGTCTGGATGCTTTATTAAAGGAACAGGATGGGTGAAACTGGGAAAAATAGAAATACATACAATAAGAACCCAAACACAAAATAAGCAGTGTTGAGTTGTGTATATGGGATGTAGATTTTTGTTCTCAGATGAATGTGTGCCACAAATTAGGCTGGATTCTTCCTGGTGCTTCTGTTTCCTTCCATATGCTAAAAGAAATGGAGTCTGGGTTCCCAGAATGCACTTGTTTTGGGAATGAGGGTTTATGGGTAGATGACCCTTAAAGGGCCGGGTCAGCTTCCAAACAATAAAGATTGATATTTGGCCCTGATCACTAGATGGAGCAGAGAATAACAGTATATACACAAATTATATCTGGGGGCATGTCAGTAATAATAGTCTATTTTGTTTAAGTGGAAAAGAAGAAAACTTGCTTATATGTTAGGGATTTTAAAAACCAAATATGCAAACTGTCATAACCACCAGCTTCAGCTTTGCATCTCATCTGTCATCAGTGGGGAAAGGGTGGGGGAACAAGGGGGGAACAAATGGTCAGGTTGCTGTATACTTTTAGGATGGGAAATTGGGAGGGGAAATTGACAATTGAGGAGGAACTAAAGCATCTGGAATCCGGTTCATACTGGTGCTGGCTTCTTCAAGGCTGCTTGCCTTGAGTATGGAATTTTACCAGTTCAAACACCTCAGAGTTTCTCATAACTTGGCTATGCACAGACTACAGGGGGGAGGGTAATGGGAAACTAGGGGTTTTAGCTTCTTGTTGGCAGGCATGAATTTTAGATTTTGCTTGACTCTACTGCAACCAGTATTCCTTAGTAAAAGTGCTTTTTAATTTCACATGGAGTCAAGAGTTTTACTCCCTAAGGGATCAAACTGGGACAGGTCTGACACCAAGTATGAATTGCTTATTGAATCAAAACTTTGCATTCCTCTGGACCATTTTGGCCTTGACCAATATAAGAACAAAAACACTGAACTGGTTTACTCTTTCCAGTGTTTGTTTGTTTTAGCCAGTTATATGAAAATTCAGCCTGAGGAAAAGAGCCATTTGCTGACTTGCGTTTGGGAAGGAAATCAGAATCTACTAATGAAGCTTATAATGAAGCTTTGTTTCTCCTAACTAGGTTAGGTTTCATATTTTATATGAACAATTAAATGAAAATGTCATATTTACATATATAATGGTAGACGTGCATTGGATTGTTTTTATACATATAGATTTTTTTCATGAATTTAAGATATTTGTAGTAAAGTTCATTAATGAGACAAAGTTGAGACATACAATGTCCTCTCTATCCTGTTCCTATCTTTTTTCCCCCACGTAGCCCTTAGAACTGTTCTTAGAAGGGATGGTAATTTCCACACTTTACAGAGAAAAAAATGGTTTCTATTTTGTAATAATATAACTCTTCCTAGAAGAAACTTTTTCACAGTCTGAATGCCTGATGAATCACACTATCACTTTGGAAGTGGGGCTGGGACAGTGAAATGGCAGGAGGACGTTGAATGACAAAGAAGGAAAGAAATCCCTTCAACTCAGAAAAATTGGCAGCAAAAAGGGATTTAAAAAAAAAAAGTTGCTAGAAACTTTTCTATTGTGCCCCTAAAACTTGTAGGATTGTAGGAGGCAGAAAGCAGATTAATGATTTTTAAAAAGTGGTGTTCCAGTACAAACATATGATGATCGAAATTGTACACCATCATGCCATTAAATATAACGCTTTGTACCTGTTCAGATTTGCAATTACTGGTCTTTAAAAATAACCCAGCAGCAACTAGAGCCTACTGCTGTGATGGTATAGGTGGTAAAAGGTTTGAAATGCCTCCTCTTTCTTACATAATTACAGTATGCATTGAGGTGCGTCTTATGCTTATATTTTCCAAACAATAGAGTGTATTCATTGCAATGTACCCTCTGAATAATAGTTGTATTTAGTACAAGCATTGCTTCAGTGGTTCTTCAGCACAAAAATGATTCCAGTGTAGGCCCATCAGAAGAAATAAGAAAAGGATGACTTTTTCCTTTTCCTGCTGTTTCTCATGTTCCTTCAAATGCTGCTTTACTAATCCTCTTGATCAGATTTTGAGGTTATGCAACATACTTCAAAAAAAAAAAACCCCAGGAAAAAGAGGAAATCAATCCACATAACATTGGGTTTCTTTCTTTTGCTCTATAGCCTTACAGCTCAGAAAAATCATACAGTATGTGTTATGGCTATTTTTTAAGGAGGAAGAAAGCAAGAAGAAATGAACCCAATTATTGGTAAATATAGTTGTCATCACAAATGTAATTGATTGAAGAAAAACAGCTGGATGGATATATTATCCTCTGTGAAGAGATTGCACCTTTGGAAGGGGAGCTGGTCTGGTGGACTACAGTGAACCAGCAGTTTCCCAGGAAGGAGGGAGTACATTCCAGAAAGGGGTGTGAGACAGAGGTAACACATCCAGGAGATAGATAAAAGATAGAGGAAGAGAGTTTGGGTAGTCACTCCCTCAAATCTTCTAGGTTAAGGGTGAGAATAATAAGGGTTTAGCCTGGCAAGATTCTGTCTGTTGTGTCTAAACAAATAACTGATTTCTGGTTGAATTTTTTATATCGTTCATGAGATTAATCTCACAATACCTAAAAATCACAATCCCTACACTGAACTTGAGAAATTTGTTCATTCACTCCTTCAAAAAGAATGAGACAGAGAAGCTCCATTTCTCTAGCCATGATTACTTTGGTTGTAGCAAACCCAAAAAGCAATTTTGTTTTCTATAAAAGAATAGGATATGTCTGCATCTTTCAGGTTAAAAAACATAATTGCAATATATAATTAGAAATGCAAGCTAAACCCACTTCCTCCTAACAACTACTCTAGAATTCAACAAGCCCATAATAGATTATAGAAGTTGTATTTTATCCAGAGAATAGAAATATAAATTGGGTGGAAATGTGAAGATGTCACATGATATACTATTTATATTGCATCACATGCTATGACTAATGACTGCATAGATAATTTACCAGATTGCTAATCAGTTAAAAGTCTCCAGGTTTTCCCTAAAACCAGCACACCAAGTGTACATGTATAATATGTAATTTTAGACCCTTTCCTGAAATCTTGCCATTTCAGAAACATGCCATTTCTTGGCTGTCCCTACCTTATGAAACCTGACCCTGTAATGATTTCTGCAGTTCCTATCCTTCTAGACCTTCAACAGGCCATACAAGACCTAGCTTTTTACCCGGGCACTGAGAGAATCAGGATATCTGATGCTGGTTGTGTGGCATCCCAAAGGAATGATTGAGGCATTTTTTATTTATTTATTTATTTTGATTGACAGTTATTGGTTTTATTGCTGTGAGGCTCCCAGAGTTGCGTTATGAGATGGATGACCACATAAATCTAATAAACAAAGAAACAGACAAAATACCCTCTGTTGCTAAGGTAAATAATGCTCAGTACAACAATAGTACTTGTGAACTCATTGAAATAAAAGCAATGGATTTTAAATAATCCTCGGTATTTGTAAGAAATCAATTACTACAAGATTATCACAAAAAGTAGTTACTATGAATAAGGAATGTTCTTGATGAGTTAACATTGTTTGTTACTTGATAGTAGAAACTAAACGCTAGAAAAGAACAGTTCAAATTGTTTTAATACATTACAAAATTATTAATAGTTGCAAAGTAATTCTTGACTAAGAGGCAAGCAAATAGATGACTGAATGGATTCACAGTGCCAAGAATATTGGGAATATTTTTAATAACTCTCTCAGCTTTAATAAATCTCTCAGCAAAATCAAAGTAAAAATAGGGAAAGGAATTGTTAAAATATATTTAACAAATAATTTAAGTATTACCAAAAAGCCAGAAATAATTAATTTGAGAGAGGCCCAGTTTCAGTATTTCTACACAGATTTCATTATATGATGAAAAAATATTCGTCTGCTTCTATAATCTGAGCAATATCCTTAATTCTTGGTTGTCTATCAAGATTGTAATTTGTCAGTATCCTGACCTGTCTTTGTTTTGAAAGACTATATACATTATCCTAAACTATTTTCTTAAATATGGTGGCATGTTCAGCAAAATGCTTTCCTGTAAAAATGCAAAAAATAAAAATAAAAATAAAAATCTGTGGTTGAATTGAGGTCCGTGGGGGAAAAAAACCCTTGTCATTTTTATAAAAGTCTTCCCAAATCTGGTATATGTTGGAATACATGTTAGAATGTATTTTGTATTGCAACAACTACAGAAGTATTCAGCCAGTAGACAGCAGTATTTAGTTTGCATCTATGGTTATAATCTATGGTTCTTTTTGTTCTGAGGAGAATTTCCTGTGACACTTGAAACTGCTAAGCAGCAAGGCTCATGACTGCACATTGTGTATTTTATTTGATGGGTATGGATATGTAATCAGCCTTTGCTACCAATCTGTATGGCTATATAATAATCATGTGCTACTATTTCTATATAATAAAACAGATTTTCTAACAGCATGTCTTTTACAAAAATATCCTAGACTAGGATTTCCATTATCCCTAATGTGCATACTCAAAGATCTTACAATTGGCAATTATTGGAGTCGTAGTCCAATGCATCTGAGGTTTGGGAAGAATTGACCAGTAATAACATGCTTGTTACCAATCTATAATTATTCAATTGCCACCAAGAAGCATTGCCACTATACTGTGCCAGTACTACCTTGACAAGTTTAATCAGCCAGGAAAACAAGAGTTAAGTAAATAGGGAGTGAGACAGGTTAGAAATGATGGAGTCAGTCAGGTTAGGAATGATGGAGTCAGTTTCTTTATTCCAATTCTTTCTGCATTCCATATACCATGCAACCCTTTAACAATATCATCAACCAATGAGGCAGGAAAACATATCTTAAGCACATTCAGGAAACTGTTCAGCTCTATTAAGTGCTTAGGATGAACTATTTAAAACAGGCTCCTGTCATTCCAACAGATAGTTTAAGGCTAATTAGAGAAACTGTGACTATGACAATATTCCACTGCCTTAGTTTATGGTTGCTATGGCAGATGCAAGACACTGATACATTTTAGATAACAATTTCTACAATAATGTTGAAATCCCTCCCAACAAGAGAACTGGGATAAATTAGTGTCAACTACAAAATTACCTGTGAGGACCTGCCTCAGCTATCTCCTCAGGAAAGCATGACTCTTGAAACCAGTAGTGTTTCCAAAGGAAACTTTTACCAAGAGAAGGTGATTGCGGAGAAGTCAGGCGGAATCTGAAGTTCCTGCACAAAGCATTAGGCTATTTTTCTCCGTTCAAACCCTATCCCGATGCCCTAGTCCCCCAGTAGCCAATACAATGCCGCAAAGGTGTTTTGAGAACTCCAAGGCGTTAGCTTGATAGCGGTTCATCCTCAGAATGCCGCAACCTTGCTAACAGGCTAGAACTGGCTGGTAGGAAGTTCATCATGTCAGCCTGTTCCCACAGAGTTGCAGCAAAAAAGAAAGCATGCAAATATTTGGCTCCAACAGCCTGCCCCCCCCCCCTTCAGAATGGCAGCGTTTCTAAAGGGACCTGACATTATCTGAGTTTCATTAAGCAAAGAAATGTATTGACAACAGGCTAGCATCACAGAAAAGCAACTAAGATGATCAAAGTCCTGGAGACTAAAATATATGAAGAACGGCTGCAGGATTCGTGTTTGGCTAGTCTAAAGAAAGGAAGAATTAGGAGTGACATGATAGCAGTATTCTGGTATTTGAGGGGCTGCCACAAAGAAGAGAAGGTCAAATTATTCTCCAAAGCACCAGAGGGCAGGATAAGAAACAATGGTTGGAAACTAATCAAAGAGAGATGCAACCTGGAATTAAGGAGATACTTCCTAACAGTGAGGACAATTAACCAGTGGAACAGCTTGCCTTCAGAAATTGTGGGTGCTCCATCACTGGATGTTTTTAAGAAGAGACTAGATAGTCACTTATCTGAAATGGTATAGGTTCTCCTGCTTGAGCAGTGGGCTGGACTAGAAGATTTCCAAGGTCCTTTCCAGCTCATTCTCTTCTCTTCTCTTCTCAAATCTTTATATGCCATTCAAATATAGCAAAAAGCGGGCAATCTGCAAGTCCTAGCACTTTGTTTGTGCTATTCCCCAGCTGCATATGAAGTGCAGGATGCTGAAATTGGCAATGGAAGATGATTTTCATTTGTGTGTTTCTGTGTGTTTAAACAAAATTAAGAATAAAAATTGAAGCAGAAAGCATGTTGGAATGGGATCAGACCATTTCAGATCCCCAAATCATAAAAATCAGCCCAAGATTTTGGGCAGATAAGGCTTTCCATGACCTGTATAAATTTTTGAAACTAAAAAAACCCAAAGAAAATACTGTCCTTATCCCTTTTTGTGACATTATATTATTAAATGGCCTCCTGCAGCCCTCTGGTAGATCAGAAGGTTGGATTTTGGCCAAATATTTTCAGTTAGATTCTGCCCATCATCGGGGTGGGAGCTGTATGGATCATTTCATAACTCCTGAAGGTAGGAAAAGAACCAGTGGGTGGAAACTTTATAGAGGATTAAAACTCAAAATAAGAAAAAAAACAACATTCTGACTGTAGGAGATATTAAGTAGTGGAACAATTTGCCTTTAAGCTTTAAAAAAAATCACCAGGAATGGGCATCTTGGAAGTTATTTGAAGATAACCTAAATCTACAATATTTTTGGTGGCAGTCACATATCTGCAATAGAGTACAATTATCTCAATCAATTATTTGAGAAGATATATATAATTCTGTTCTGGGCAGGAAGTTGCACTATAAGACCTCAAAGTTTCCTTTTGATGCTATGATTTAATGTTTCTGCAGTTCTACTCTATTGCAAATATGACTGACGCCAAAACATGGTAGATTTAAGTTACCTTCAGGTGACTTCCAAGATGCCCATTCCTGGTGATTTTTTAAAGTTCTTGAACAAATTTTAAAAATGAAAGGAATGTTTCTGCTTCTATATTTAATGAGTAATAAAATAAACCTCCATACAGATAAATTTGCTATATCCTATTAATTTTCCTTTAATTTTAGCTGCTCTGTACTGCAGTTCACTTTCACTCTTGTTTCATCTTTATATATAAGTGCAGAAATGAAGGAAAATGAATGAAATACAAATGAGTCAATGCATCTGTGCACATTGTATAGTCCTATTTTTTCCATTTGGACTTTGTTGTATTTAGTTATGAAGTAATTCTTATGGTGTCCCTGGTTTAAGAAGTTTATTTTAAAAAGGGCATTTAATTAGTATTTGTAGATGTCTTTTATAAATGCAATTAATAGCTTTTAAAAACCATAAAAATTGATAACCCTAACCCTAACCCTAACCCTAACCCTAAAACATTTAATTTATAGCAGTAAATGCCACCATTTAATCATGTATTAAAAGACTTTTACATAAAGAAATATATGATTGAATTTTACGTTTTGCTGAAACCCTTCTTATTAATCTGTGAATATAAAGTAATGGCAGAGGGATTTGGACTAATCAAATAAAAAACTTTTAGTTTCAATCCATGGATTCTGAAACCATGAAGGGTGGATGGAATTTTGAACCATATTTTTAATTCAATACTTCATGTGCTTCTATCTTATCTCCTTCCTTAATCACTTCTTCCTAAGCTGCATATGTGGAAACACTGCTCCTTTTCCCTGCAGGCTAACTCTTTCAGTGCTTAAATAATTTTAATTGCCCTGTTCTGCACTTTTCTATCTTTTATTCTGTTTCCTACAACACTGTTCTTCTGCTTCGGAGATCTTCAGAATCAGAGCTGTCTTAGTACTTATTTTAATTTTTAAAATATAGAATGCTTCAAGAATGTGTGTGTCATTCTTGTGCAGAGACCATGCTAATCTTCTCTGTATTGTTTTAATTTTAATATATGTGCTGCTGAAGCAAGCATATCTTAGTATTTATTTAAAACATTTATGTATTATTTTTCAAGCGGGAAAAAACTTCCTCAAAGTCTTTTAAATTGCTGTAGCATGAAGATAGGCAGATTTTTTTAAGAACAGTTAGATTATGTGCCAGAAGCCTAGTTGTAAAGGAGTCTGTCTGATATGTTTT
>JANHFL010008777.1:0-11736 GCA_032468155.1 Oxyrhabdium leporinum
CTTCTCTTTTTAACTTGCCTTCCATACTCCTCCCTTGGATCTTTATCTATATCTTTCATTTTTAACCCAACCCTTGTCTCCATCTCCACTATTTTCTGTTGCCACTCCACCCCTGAGTCTGCTTTCCATTTTTCTATCCTTTCCCCCAAAATATCATATAATTTATTCAATTTTATGTTTCTTTCTCCTGTTATGTGTTCTCCCAACTTTATTTCACCCAACTTTATGATCTCTTTTTTTTCTTTTTCTATTTGTTGCAAAGTCTGTTCTGCCTCGTCTTCTAAACTCCCAATTGTTTCCCTTGCTTCCTGGATTTCTTTATTTTGATTTGTAGTTTCTTGTTGCATATTTTCAGTCTTTCCAATTGTATCATGGTGAAAGTCAGTTATACCCTGTCGTAAGTCTTTTAATAAGTCCTTTATCTCTCGAACCCCCCACAATCATTTCATAGAGTCCTTGGAATAACGGAATAATTTCTTCACAAGGTATGTCCAAATCTTTCTGCTGCGCCATCTTGCCTTGTTTTAAAAAGTCCAAATAGTATTTCACTATTCTGTCAGTAATCTGTCACAGGTCCAAAATCTATTCTTTTTGACTTTCACAAACCAACAAATTACTTAATTTTAGTATTGTTCATCAGAATATACAGTAGTTATAATTCTTTATAATTCCACAATTAGTCAATAAGCTCCGTTTGTATCATCCAAGGGGTTTCCAAACTTGCTCTTTAAATTCATTCTTTGAATCGCTAATTAATTCCAATCTTTAAAGTTCATTCCATTAAATATTTTCCAGGTTTTCAAGATTGTTCCTTTAAACATCATAGAGTGAATAAATATGGGACAGTAAATAATACAGCAGATCTCCAGATGCTATTTTCTCTTCTCAAAGTTTTTCAAGGTTGTTATTCTAGGAGTATGACATCTTATATATCCATTCTTCCAGTAGATGGTGCTTTTAGTGAAAAATCAGCCTTAAAAATCCACTTTAAAGCTATTTTGCCAGTAATTATTTTAAAAATTATTTCAAATGAAGTCCTCAGAACAGTATCTCATGAATAATCACATATACAATATTTCAAGTGGCTTATTCAAAGTTATGCCCATAGAATTTACATTCAGGTCTTTCTATATTTTAAAGCTTTCCTTTCCTTTCTGTTGGGGTGCCCGTTTGCTAAACTCTTGAATCGCTGCTATAAAAGCATTCCAGTGAGCCCCTTTTGGGATTAATTTTCCTTTGGGATCAAGTTCTTAGCAGAGTTAAAGAATCATTTCACCCAGCCCTGCTCACTGTCCACTTTCACCGCTCCATCACAATCTTGGTTCCTGTCAGCTGTCACAGCTGTGCAGCCGTCTCTTCTCCATCGTAGGTGTAGAGAGAAAACCCTGGGTCAAGCAGGAGAGCCGCCACTCTCTGCGACCAGCAGGGCCCCCTCCTTATCAGTTACCCCTACAGGGTGACATTAGCCCCTCAGGGGGCCCTCCAGCAGAGAAGACTCGATGAGGGGATATGGAGCCCCGTTCCCCTATGTTGATCCCGCTGTGACGTCAGCCAAAATTTCTGAGACATTTGTTAAGTGAGTTTTGACCCATTTTGTGACCTTTCTTGCCACAGTTGTTAAGTGAATCATTGCAGTTGATAAGTTTGTAATTTGGTTGTTAAGTGAATCTGGCTTCCCCATTGACTTAGCTTGTCGAAAGGTTGCCAAAGGTTCTCACATGACCTTGGGATACAGCAATGGTCATAAGTATGAACCAGCTGCAAAGCATCTGAATTTTGATCACATGATAATGGGGATGCTACAAAGGTTGTAACTGTGAAAAATGTTCATAAGTCACTTCTTTCAGTGCCGTTGTAACTTTGAATGATCACTAAATGAACTGTTGTAAGTCGAGTCCTAACAGTTCTGAAACACATGAATACAGGGGAGCTTATTTAGTTTTACATCAATAAAGAGTGACTATTTCTAATTTGTAATTATATCTTTCTGTTTTGATTAACTTGCCATTCTACTTTTAAAAGAGTAGCCAAACTCAGACAACAAGATAGTGCAAGATTTGTCAACTGGGCAACTTCCAGTTGTGTGAACCTCAGTTCCCAGAATATCAGCAATGGCTTTGTTGGTTGAGGAATTCTAAATCCACACATCTGGAAATTGGCAAGATTGAGAAAGAAGGAATGTTATATTATCACTACTAATGAACATTATGATGATGATGATGATGACAATTTCTCAAATTAACTGTAACCAGACAACACACTATTTATATAGACATTGAAACGGTTGGGTTGCTCTTTCTTTATAGCGTGTGTGTGTGTGTGTGTGTGTATTTAAAAAAAAAAGGAAAGAAGGAATGTTGTACGTTGAAAAACTTCCTTGTCTTTTCCTTATAAACTCTTAAACAAATGGAATGTTAACATTATCAGAGCATATAGATTGGTAAGAGGAAGAAATAATTATTTTAGAGCAATTTTGTTAAGGCTACCATATGTCAACTGTAAAAAGCCAAAAAGCCACTCACAAAGGGCTTGTTTTTGTAGCTCTTTGCTGCCATCTAGCAGTATTCATCCTCATGTTGGCAATTCAGATATGATTTCTAAATTTGTCTTGCTTCTTTACTGCTAATCATAAATAGAAACTACAACAAAATAGATGATATTAATAATATACCTCTAATAACATGCCTTTCTTTGTTCAATATTTAGTTATAATCCTTTGCATTTAAGATGAAAGTTTCAGAATGGGTACAAAAGCTAATTTGTGCCACTCCCCAAATAGAATGTAGGGCAGTTTGGATATGAATCTAACAGGGACTGGAGTGTTCCAGGTCTAAGTTTCTTCTTGACATTAACTGATGTGTTTTGATATGTTCCTAACTGTTTGCAGTCACATGGAACTGACACAGCTGTTTTCTGCAGCATCAAAGACGGAAAAAAGAGGAATATTTTGCTATATTATACATTTAAAAAAGAGCAGAAGTTAACATTATGCTAAACATAATTAAACAATTAATTAATGGCAAGTCATGTGTGTCATGCAATGAAGCAAAACATCTGGGCTGAATGTCAATAAGTCTTCAATTGCATATTAATCTTTAAAATCCTCTGAAACCGTGTATGCATCTGAATCCAGAATTTTCTAGCCTTTTTACATAGCCACCAAACATAATAAAATGTTCCTTGTTGTTCACATTGCCAGCATAAATTTCAGGAGTAATTAAGAATGCTTTAATATTATTTGTTGTTTTGATTAGTATATTGAAGAAGAAAGTACAAGTGGAAATGGAATTCTTGATAGGACATCTCCCCCCCCCCATTGTTATACATCATTTATTTTATTAATATCTTCGGTTTTGTATCAATATTTTTGTATCTATTATGAGTATGGAGAATTAGGATTAAAAGAACAATTGTTAAAATTACTGTGGCATTATAAAAGTATCTTGATTGCCATTGTTTAATATGCTATTTTGTGTATGACATGTACGTATTTTCAGAAATTACTCTTATAATTATTGATTCTCTAATAAAGAAATTATACACCTACTTTTCTCTGGTGGGGAGCTAAAAAAAGCAACTAATCAAAGCAATTGTGTGTTGATGCCAGACCTTCATTATTATTGGATGAACCACATAATAATTAATCTAGAAATTAAATTAGTCTCAGAGTTAAACAATCTCTATATATTCTCCTCTTTTTCGGATGCAGTATGGCTTAGATTCTATTCAAAACTTCAGGCGCTTTACATTGTACATTCTTTCAAATCTTCATATAACTAAGTGAACAGTTGTAAAAGGCTAGAGTTGATACTACATTGCCCGAACTCCCCAATAAATTAAAATGAACAGTAAAAAAATAGAACACAAATCTTACTATTCTCGGCTAAATCTGAAATCCATATGATCAACAATTTGAAGTCTGTACTTACAGTACTTTCTGTACCTACAGCCTCTTTCTCACTGCTGCCCTCATTAAAATGGAGCACAGCTGGAGAAAAGGAGCTTTTATTGAAAAGCTAATTGCTTTCACCTCTAATATAAGTAAATGCATGCAAAGCAATTGTGTTTTTTTTCCAGTAAATCCTGGTTGGGAGAAGGAGAAGATCTTGGCTTCTTTTTTTCATGTTTGTTTTGATTTTCAGTAAAGCCCTTTTGTGTTAAAACATGCCTGCTCTCCGTGCTGACTCACTTGAACTATAGTCAACTTTCATTTGCATAATCACTGTCTGCACTAAAAATAATGGTCTGGGAGCAAGGAATGTAAATTGTGTTGGTCACTGCCAAGCACCTCCAATCTATACACTTGACAGCATTCATAAGTAATTTACAAATTCAAGTCCTGTGCAGTTTTAGAAACATTCTCAAGAATGTACGGTGAAGTGAGTCCTCCCACTTCACCTTGCAACTACTTCCCAGTGTCAACTGGTTTGAGAACTATTTAAACATTTGTTTAGAGCAGTGGTTCTCAGCCTGTGGGTCCACGGGCCCTTGGAGGGCCGCAATATTATCACCGGGGTCTGTGAAGGCTTGAAGAAATGTTATGATTTAAATCTTAAGTCTTGGTGGTCTGTGGCCATGGTCCGAGGCCACAAAAGCTATTTCAAAGGGCGTCCATGGGGAAGAAAAGGTTGAGAATCACTGGTTTAGAGCTTTTCTGAAGAAATGCTAAAGGCGCTCCCAAACATCTCACAGGTTTTGCAAGATGATGTGGCAAAGCAGAACCTCTCTCATGTCATTGCACTTCCACAGTGATGTCTGTAGCTTCTTTTTCAACTGGCAAGACATGCCAATCAAGGAGATGTGACTTTTCAATAGAGTTAGATAAATGGCAGAAACTGTGAGATAGGAATTATAAACTAACAATGTCAACCTCATATAGAGAAAATTTGTATAAGATGTTTTACAGGTGGCATTTCACACCGGTGAGGTTGGCAAGGATGTTTAAAGATAAATCAGCTCAATGTTGGAAGTGCCACCAGATACCTGGATCATATTATCATATGTGGTGGACATGTGTAGAAGTCAGAAAATATTGGGCAAAAATACATATGTGGCTGGAAAAGATGATACAACAGCATATTGATTTAAATCCGGAAATACTTTTGTTGGGGATTTTACCTGAAATTTATAGCAAAGAGAATGCATATTTAATTATTCATGTATTAACTGCAGCTAGAATTGTATTTGCACAAAATTGGAAAAGCAAGAGATTCCCACAGATGAGAATGTGATCAGGAAAATAGTAGAATGTGCAGAAATGAATAGATTAACACTTGCAATTAAAGAGAAGGAACAAACTGAATACTATATGATATGGGAACTATTTTATCGATGGTCAGAGAATAAATATGAAAGTTAGAAATGAAAGAAGATTAATGAAATATAGAAAATATGTTAATAGAATTAAATATGTTAAGATGACGATTGTTATAATGATTGATATACCATGTATTTTAGTAATAAGATAAAAGTTGAGAATTAATGCTAACATAAAGAATATGATTGTAACCTTAGTTGTGATTGCACAAGATATCTGTACCCAGACGACACACTGTTCCATGGAAGATGGATTGTTTGTATTAAAAATAAAATAAAAAATAATATTTTTTTAAAAATGAACCAGTTATCAAATGTCTGAATTTTGATCACATAACCACAGGGTTGCTGCAATGGTTATAAGCATGAAAAATGGTCATAAGTCACTTTTTTCAGTGCCGTTGTAATTTTGAATGGTCACTGAATGAATGGTTATAAGTTGAGGACTACCTGTAATACCGGCGAGACTTTATTAAGAAAAATAGGACAGACTTTATTAAGAAATCAGCTTAAGATCAACACTTCTGTTATATAACAATTCTTCTGATGCGAGTTGAAGAGTATAACAATGTTATACACAACTTTAGATGAAAAAGTTAAATAATTCTATGCTGGTAATATTATCACTCGAAACTGTCATTAAGAGTGATAGAATATTCCCCGCCCCCAATACTCTAAGCTATTTAAATAATATATCCAGAGTCACTTTGTGTGAGATGGCAGCTATACAAATTTAATTATTAAATGAATAAATAAATAATTTGCAATCATATTATACGAACATGAATATACTGAAACAATGTAGTACATTAAGCTTTATAACAACATAACAAAAAGAGGAGAATACACCGACGTGACTGTGTTAGGAAAGTTTATTTTTTATTCATCAGTTTGGAATATCATGGCCCTCAGGGTATAAAGCCGGTGGAGAGATTTCTATTTATAATGGCCCTTTTCAGACCCGGCTGCATTTTTGTGGTTCTTACAATCTCAGCTTCACTTGAGGATTTCACTTTTCTGCTGCTGTATAAGGTTTTCTGGACCTCTGGGGAGTGCAAATGTGCCTTCACAGGCACTTTTGAGAAGATCTTTGAAGCCTTGACATAAATGAACACAAGTTAATTTTTTTGAAATGGGGAGCGGCAGTAAGAAAACAAGCAAAAACTCTTCCGCTGGGCTGGTTGTCCATTTATGAACACCTACAGCTTCCATAAAAATCTTCCAAACCACCAGGAGCATGTTTTCCCAGCTTTCTTTTCCTTTCTTTTCTTTTTCTGAAACGCCTGAGTTCAGGCGGTTTCATGTATTGTGGCTTTGCTTTTGACCGAGATTTGTTTGGCAGTGTGTAAAGAAAGAACTGAAGAAACTTCTTGGAGGAGAAGCGAAACGTCTTCAAGGAAAAACGAACTCCAGTTGCCTTTTGAAAAAAAAAAGCATCTTTGGGGACAAACAGTGACCTGCATGACTGAGAATCGTCTCCGTAGACCGTGCATAAAGAAATCAGGCAGTCACAAAGCAAGGAATACAATCTGCTCTTGTTTATTCCAGACAGCCCTTCTTTCACCTTGTGATAGATCTGGTAAGTGCTAATGCTGGGCCTGTGGCCAATTTGCTTGAGGATTTATTTCATTATTTTTAAAGGCAGCTCTCATCTTTAAAAAGCATGCCAAGTGAATGGTATTTTACTCACTTCCCTGTCCCTTCCTTTTGCTTGTCTCTCCTCCCCTTCCTTCTCCTGCTTCTGTCCTTCATTTCACCCATTATCAGTAAAACAAATCACTCCTAAGAAGATCCCTGAGAATCTCTGTCTTCTGGACCCAGTGACTCCCATAAGGTATTTTATTTGATCAGAGAAGAAATATATGGGGGTGTTGGGGGTGGGTGGACAGGCAGGAGGACGGAAAGAAAGGAGAAATGTGCCATCACTCATGAAGGAACATCTCAGTTATCTAGCAAAATTGAGAGGGGCAGAAGGAATAGCCAAGAAACTGGAAACATTTGCTCCTAGAATATTACAGTCATGTATGATCTTCCACAAGATGGTTCTTGAGATGCTTTGAACTTCAACTTCCTCCATTCTCATCCCCCTGATTCTGACTGGGAAAAATAGGAAGTCCAATGTATCTTGAGGTCACCAGGTAGGAGAGGGCTGGTAGAGCAGGTAGATGACCAAGTGGAATCAAGAAATGTCTGCATAAAGTCCAACAGTCTTTGATGATCATATGCTTTATTTTACTGAAGACACCCTTTGACCGGAAGGGCTGTTCAGTTGATTTTGTGCAGAGTATTGTACTAAGAGAAAGGTAGAGACTCAGACTCAGCTGCCCATCAACTGTTTAAGCCCTTGCCCCACGGGCTTAAACAAACAAACTAAGAGGCATGAGCTCACAACCTTTTCATTAGGATGAATGAGTGTTGCAATGCAATTGATAGGCTTCTTTTTCAACTTTATCCCTAGGTTAGACCGTGCAAAAGTTATGCATAGTTTTATTTATTTCCTGTCTAATTGGATGGCTATCCAGAATGACTTTCCGTGAGATGGGCAGCCATATCAATGTGATAATAAATAGAAGATAGACAAACAGACAGACAGACAGATGGACAGACAATCATCCCTGTCACATTTTAGTTTTTTTAATTTTAATTTTTCATTTGGTTAATTCAAATTTGTTCGGTGTTTTGTTTTGTTTTGTTTTTGTGTGTGTGTGTGTGAGTATATATCCACTGACAAAGGGAAGTACCAACCTCCAGCACTGTCTTTATTCCCAAGCAGGCTCAGAATGGTGCCAGACGCAGCACTTCCTTTGAAAATGTTTGTCTTCCCAAATAACAGCAAATAAATAAATAAAATAAAATAGGGAGCCTTCTGAGGCATTTTTTGTCATTGCCCATGTTCGTCACAGTGGTCCTTTTGTTTGAATGTCCAATATGAAAAAAAGATGCCTGCTCTGGAATTGCAAGTTAACATGGTGCATGAAGAATATTCATGTTGCCTTGCTTTGTATGACATACTGCTCTGAAGGAAAGAAAGAGATATAGTATAAATCTAACCACAAATAATATCAGTTAATAAATTTAATCATAAAGGGAGAAAGATATAGTGGGATCTTATTATGAGTAGATCTAATTCTTTTCTCCAGTCACAGTCGTCCTCGCATCTGCCGGAAATTAAATATTTCCTCCTTGACTCGTCAAACACAAAAGATAGCTTGGAAGTCCTTCTTAGAGCCATGCCATTATACAAACCCAGCAGATTCAAGAATTTTGCAACTCATTTGGACTTAAATGTATATTTATATATATTTATTTCTTGTATATTTATATATATTTGTTTATACATCTTGGTCATATTTTCTAGGAAGGATCATGAAGGAAAAAAAAAACATGCCAATCCAACTTTGGGTGTTCCAAATACGATAAATCTTTTTTTTTTTTTAATCTGCACTCCTTTGAGATTTAACACATTCGCTCATGTAGGAGACCCATTGTGATTTAGCCTTGAGACGAATTGTGTCTCTCTGGACAATTCTGACAAAACCCAGAATTGCTTCTCACAATGGCACACCTTCTTTTTTTCTTTAGCGGTGAAAGCTGCCTGAGCATTTATGATGTCTTCTAATCAACCATGAAGCTGCAAAGAACGTTTTGGACAATAATGAACATCCCTGCTCAAAATGGTGAGCTTTCAAAAATACACATGACGGACAGGAGAGAGCCCAAGGTCTGCAGCCAGCAGTTAATTGCCATGCTCTGGTGGGTGCCATTTCCCCCCTCCATCCTGCGGGGTACATTATCCTGTTATTCCACCTAGAGCGTATCATGTGATGCAGCCTTAAACTCTCCTCCTTGGAGAACAATGGGAATTACACCCTTGATGCCTTTGCCTTCTTCATTGGCCTCATGACCTCTTGGCCTCTGCAGTTCATAGGTCATCTCAGGCAGCAGGCAGGCAGTTTTTGATGTAACCTCTGAACTCCAGAAGAGAAAAGGCTGTGAAACCCTGAGAGATGATCCATCTCTGGCCGGTCACAATAAAGAATGCCATTCAATCAGAGCACAGCGCACAAATTAAATGACACTGCTTTCCTCTCTGCTCACTCCTGCATTTCAATTCGCCTTGTGTATTGGGGACCCAGAAAGGGGATTTGGGGGAAGAAGGAGATACAGGGGAAGGTTGCTCATGTGTCCCAGAAACAAATCTGGAGATGCAAACGAGTCCCATGTAAAACAACAGAAGGGTTTCAATAGAAGGCGAATTGCCAACACAATTATATTGAGATCGGTTGGTTGCAGCAGGACCAATGGAGGATAGAAACATTGACTAGAGCTTGTTAATTTCACTGCTGTTAATATCACTGTTATTAATATCACTGTTGTTTAAATACAAGCAGACTCTCCACCATTTCCAATAGCTGCTGCATCATTTCTGGAGCTCTGAATATCCCCTGTTATTTTTTTTAAAAATAGAGAAATGCCCCAATTCAAATGCAAGGCTATTTCTGCCATCGAAAAAGGTGAGGAAGTTAATCTAAGACAGGAACCTATCAAATATTGAGCTGAATTTGGAGAGGCATCAAGTAGAGTTGGTAGTTCAGGCATCAAAGTAGGCCCAAGATTTATTTAGCTCAATGTTTCTCAATCTTGACAGCTTGATGATGTGTGGATTTCAACTCCCAGAATTCTGGGAGTTGAAGTCCACACATCTTCAAGCTGCCATCGCTGAGGAACAGTGATTTATCTGATAAGCTTGTAGGGTCTCTTAGCCAGGGAATAATCTTTCACGATCTGTCTGGGGCATTATACAATCTAAGCAAGAATTATGTTCTGTTGTGGTGCCATGCAGAGAGGTGTGCAATTCATGCTTCCATCCCAGAAATAACTAATGCTCTAGGGCATGTTGAAAATTCAAAGGGGAACATGAATCTTGAACTGGCAGTGAATGCCAGCTTCTTCTGGCTTCTTCTGGTTCACAGCCTTTATGAACAGGGAGAAATACTTTGACAATTATCCACCCCAAATATTCCTTATATTGGATCAAATCCCAAATAACCATGCCTAAGAGTGCAATCTAAACATTTTCTTCTATGTTACAATACAAGAAGGAGAAATAATTTATCACAAGATTGATTCACAGAGGAACATTATTATTGCAGCTCCTAGTCTCATATAAAACAATTCCAGACCACTTTTCTGCAATAACTGCTGTTTCTTTTCTTCTTTTTCTATTTTAATTTAGTGCTTTGATATTTTAGATGCTTGCCTATAATTCCCTATTTTAAGCTTTTTATTTAAAAAAATGGCTCAAAACAGTCAGACAAAATCTTCTATTAATAAATTCTTTAACTACTGCAATTAGTGTAATAACTGATATCCCAGGCCAACCCAGTGTCAATAAAATCCTGCTTTTTGTACATATTCAGTGTACATGCAGTATACATGTACATAGAAACAACTTAAAATTCCGAGTATTTCTTCATCCTATTGTTACCCCATTACATTGAAATTTGCCTTTTGGTTTTTAAGAGAATTCTGATCCACAGAACAGATTAAAAGATGTCATTGTTTTAAAAGTAGAACAACAAACAAAGTAACCCTTGCTAACAATTGGTTTAAAAGAAAACAATCTATGCATCAAAAACATTTTTCTTCAGATGAATTTCAAAAATGCTGACCATAAATTAATCAGATATCAGAGTGATCAAATAAGATGTGCATCCAGGGGGACTTATATTTGTATCTAAATGTATAACCTGTCCAAACGCACTTCTAGATGTCCTGGTCATTAAAATTAATTCCCCATTTGCATTTGGTTGCAGATCCCAATTATGTGAGTTGTTCGTGATACACATGAGTAAATGCACTTCATGCATTAAACATCTTCTCTGAATCAGGATATATAATATGCTCCTCCAATGCTATTGGGTACTTTATCAGACTATTGTTTCATTTTCTCAGGCTAAAAATTCAATGGATTAATCAAATATACATTGAAACACTTGGATACAAAAAATTGCAAGACTAGAAAGGATTGCCATCCCTCTATATATCATTCTTCTTCGTTCCCCATAGTGCTCAGATTAATTTGCTTGTCAAAGCTGTACCTCATAATTTCTCAAAGCATTTTCTCACTTCTGGCATTTGAGAATTCTTCATAGTTTTTACAGATATCGGTCAACAGGAGCAACTTCTCTTTATCTTTTGCTGTTGGCTTCTGGAACTTTAATGTTACCAGCAATATTCTAGAGTTGAGACTAAATCTACTGAATTGAGATTGCAAGGAAATGGATGACCGGTAGATGCCATCAAAGAGATTTAAAATTCTACATAACCTTTTGGAGAAATCAAATGGATTGTTTATATTCAGAACAGATATCAGATTAAGAAATACCAAATAGTTTATGAATGATTATGTATGGTAGA
>JANHFL010008780.1:7085-21776 GCA_032468155.1 Oxyrhabdium leporinum
TTTATTTATTATTTTATTTATTATTTTATTTGTTTGTCAAACATGTACAAGATAACAAGTATAGGTAGGAACATAAACATGAACAAAGGAAGTAAATACAGATAAATGGGAACAATAAGATAGGGACGGTAGGCACGCTGGTGCACTTATGCACGCCCTCTTTACGGACCTCTTAGGAATAGGGTGAGGTCCATGGTAGACTGTTTGACATTGAAGCTGTGAGGGTTTGAGGCTATAACAACGGAGTTGGGTAGGGCATTCCAGGCATTGACCACTCTGTTGCTGAACTCGTGTTTTCTTCAATCGAGTTTGAAGCAGTTTACCTTGAGTTTGTATCGATTGTTTGCCCGTGTATTATTGTGGTTGAAGCTAAAGAAGTCATTGACAGGTAAGATGTTGTAGCAGACAATTCTGTGTAGTATGCTTAGATTGGACTGCAGGCAGCGCAGTTCCAGATTGTCCAAACCCAAAATTTCAAGCCTGGAGGCATAGGGAATTCTATCATGAGTAGAGGAGTGGAGTACTCTTCTCGAGAAATACCTCTGAACTTGCTCAATCGTGTTAATGTCCGCTATACAATGTTGGTTCCACGCGGACAAACTGTGTTCAACAATTGGTTTGGAAAAAGTTTTGTATGCCCTAGTTAGCAATACAATGATACTGGAGAAGAAGCTTCACAAAATTAGGTTAACAACTCTTAATGCCTTTTTGACAATGCTGTTACAGTGAGCTCTGGGATTTAAATCATTTGAGATGAATGACTGTCTACGAGATCGTTTCCACCCAACTTGTATTTGGTGTTCTGATTTTTATTGCCAATGTGTAGGACACCGCATTTATTAGTTGAAATTTGGAATTGCCAATTACGCGACCATTCTGACACTTAGTCAAGGTCACTTTGTACGGCAGCAGCATTGTCAGTGGTGCTAAATAATTTTACGTCATCGACGAGGACGCAGCTGCTTTTAATATCGTATAGGTCGTTGATGTAAAGCAGAAAATGTAAAAAATTGTCCAATTAAGATTTTTTTCTTTTCATTTTGAAAGACTTAGCCACATACAGAGCTAATAACAGAAGGTCAGAAGTATATTCCTGCATCAGGTACTTACTGTGTAAAAGGTAACAGAGTTCACAGTTGGTGGTTACTTGCTTGACTGAATCATCGAAGTTAACCCTCAGGCCAGTCATTGAATTGGCATAATTGTCCAAGTAGAAAAACTTCTTGTCTGTTTTGCAGCTTCCTCTATTCTTAGGCCAATTATAAATCCCATTCATATCAATTGATAAGAAAATCCTTGCGTCTTAAGGAAATGTATAATTCATTTTGAAGGATGAAGGTAGTGGATTCAGTTGGATTCCCATTACATTTATCTAGCAAGGAGATGAGTATTCGGTGCTGGAGGGCTGCAACAGCTACAGCTGCTTCATCTATAGCTACTGACATTTGATTTAATACTTACCGTATACAGAGGGCGGTGCTTTGGTATATTTTGTCCCACCTCCTGGGCTTACTGATTCACTATTTGAGTTATCTGTTCTTCTAGATTGCAACTTGCTCCTGATAAAGCAGTGGCAACTTATCAGCAATGATTGCAAGAGATTATATCCACTGTTCAGTTTGGATCTTATAATATAGGCATTATTGATGAAAATAGGAGAAAATAGATAGTGTTGCCAGATGTCTTTCTAGACATGACAATAAATCTCAACTTTCTAGAGATTTTACTATATATTCTAGAACTTGCTTACCAAACATCACAGAAACAGCAGAGTGAAATTAGTTTTTATTTTGAGACAAGAAAGTCAAAACTTATATATGTGTTTTGTAACTAAGATTCAAATTCTAGGCCTTTTCCTCCTGCTCTTTCAAGTCGTTGGAAATTTAGCCTCACTGTTCCTGGCCTTAAGATTGCTCAATGCTCAGTGTTTACATAATAGTTCTATTTTACCTGGAAACTACTAGATCTTTCCTCACAAACTGTAATCCTTATTTTCAGCATTGTTTCTGAGAATGCTTCTATTGTTTTATTCTCCAGTAAAGCCAAAACATATACCAAAATATTTAAAAAACATTTTAGCAATAGTAATAGCACTTAGACTTATATACCTCTTCACAGTGCTTTACAGCCCTCTCTAAGTGGTTTACAGAGTCAGCATGTTTCCCCCAACAATCTGGGTCCTCATTTTATTGGCCTCAGAAGAATGAAAGGCTGAGTCACCCCTGAGCCGGTGAGGATCAAACCCCTGGCAGTCAGCAGAATTATCCTGCAATACTGCATTCTAACCACTGTGCCACCATGGCTATTTTTTAAATTGGAACTATCATTGCAAGAATAGAATATTGTGTGTAAAAGAAATACCATCGAAATGCACTGAATTAGAGAGTATTGTAATCCCCGTGACAATCAATGACTGTATCCAAAGGCCTCACAAAAATGTTATATAGGGGAGGGAAGAGCACCAAAACCTGTGGACATCTTCTCCCCAATCACCCCCAACTGTATAAAAAAAAACACAACCTCTAGAAGAAGGTGATAAACCAGCAAGCACTGTGCTGTCCGCTGTTGATCCATGTTCAGCTATGCCATCTCTATTCCCAAAACCCAGTCTCCCAAGATCAGGGACTGGAAACTTCCCATTGCCTTACCAAGCATGCCTGGGAGGGAAAGTTGGGCATTACAGCTTCATCAGCTAAGTGCCATCAGGGTACCCAGTTGCCATCATACTCTCACACACATTGTAACACATTTGATCATACAACATTCATTGGGTGAGTCTCCTTAAATCTGAACCATCTCCTCAGGTTTTTTTTCTAGTTGCTAATCCATTGTCCTAAAAGAAAGGTATCTGGTTTCAATTGTGTTTTAAACCTTTAAAATCTGCTGAATTAATTAATGTATCCAACTTTTCTTTAGATTTTTTACACATCCACCAAGTATGATAAAATGTCCCTGCATGTTGTTCACATTTCCACCCAAGATTCAAAGTACCTTTATACATTCAAGACATGGAAAGTTTTGTACTTGTGATGAAGAGGAAAGTTATTTATATATTTTCTTTTTCTTTACTATATTCTTATTTCTTCCTTCTTTTCTGTTTTTTTTTATATTTTCTTTGCTACACTTGCTATTCTCCTTTTTTCATTATTTTACTTTTTCAGCTTGTATTAGTCTTTTATCATTGTAATTGCAAACTTTAATAAAAAAATATTATTTTAAAAAGGACATGTTGTAAACATTGGTTCCACTTAGATCAGGCCAAATTCTTAGTGTTAGAGTGAGTCAAATTAGAATGATGTTGTAAAATTCATGGTTTATTAGATAGATAAAAGTAAAATTACAACTGGATTTAATTGATATTGGATCACCAGGGAATGTCATTCCCCATCTAGATCATCCCCTTAGAATATTTGTTACTAGATAAAACAAAAACAAATACTCTGTACTATTTTTATATGTTAGGTTTACCATCTTTTTGAATAGCTGTAACTAAAAATAAGCTTACAATTAATTAGGTATTATAGAGTGGGGCTTGATTCTTGGTGATTATATGAGCAACTGTTTACTGTTTCAACCTCTCTTTGATAATAACTTATAGGTCTTCAAAGAACAAGCACTTTAATCTTATTAGTTATGTTTTAATTCACAGCCTTATTAAGTATGGTTTTTTATTTATTTTTTTAAAATCACTATTCACTTAATTTATGCCCTAAATATGTGAGTTTCTGCCTATTGATCATTGCCACAGGAGAACAGTCAACCTATTTGGCAATGTAATTGATTAGATATTCTTGCAGTCCGTGGTACTATTAGTAACCTTATCCAATGCATAATTTGAAGACATTGATCTGCTTTCCCTATTTCTGAGTGTCCAACTTTTAACAATGACATGTTATCACTGGACCGATCACTGCTTTAACTATTCCGATCCTTGTTATCAAAGAAATACCTTTGTGATTGTATCTAAGTTTGTCATTGCTTCCCTCTTTAGGATTATTTCCTCTTCTCCAGTTCACTGTCTTACCAAATTTATTTGTAAAGATCATGTATGTGACAATTCAGGAGCAAATATGACAAATAATATGTTGCTATCCTGATTATTATTATTTATTTAGGGTTTTATAATTGGATTAGTGATAGATCAATATATGGAAATGTTTGAATTCACAGGAAAAAGGGTCGGATTCATATACAGAAATTGAAGATAATATATGTCTGGTTCAGTCTGCTATTCATATGAATTTATTGACTAGTATATGAAACCAAATGCAACTAGGGTTTTCTGAACTATATATTTTTTCAACACTCATCCTAAGCAAGCTGGCTTTACTAACTGATATGTTGTCTTATATTTATGCTTCTCTAAAAGAATTTTTGCAGGACTTTTTAAAAATTAAATAAGCTTTTAAGGACAACAGTATATTATAACTGAAACATACATTGGATAGGACTATGTTGGTGTTCAAGTCTAACTTTCTGACCAGTTAAGGAATCTGTCTTAAAAGAATAAATCAAAACTTGAAGTGCAGTAATTCCTGCCATTCCCTTCTCCTGCTTGTATCTCCCCCACCAACAGCTGTGTATATATACTTTACTCTTCTTTCAGGACTATACTCAATGGTATTTCATGAGATGAAATGTAATCCAGAAAAACATATGTGATAATATATTGGTAAGTCCTTAAAGTGTATCAAGACCTATCATTTTATAACTTCTTTATTTTACATTTTCTTTTTAATGAAACTATTTGGAGCTCTAAATTTCCTAATAATGGAGTGTTTTTTTTCTTTCCAGGAAAGATAATTTTAAAACTGTTTTTGTTCTGTTTCTTGCATTTTTTCTTAAAACATTCTCTTCCTTGGTCCCTGATTTCCCCAGCAACCAGCCTTGGTCTACATAGCCACCCAAAACTCTGCCCCACTTTTCCATTTGTGTTTAATAAATGAAATGTAAAATGCTGTTTATCTTCTCTTCATCTTTTTCAATCCTGATTGATTATATGCCATAAATATGGTGTCAGCTTTAATAATCACTTACATAGTCCTTCTCTAAATTAGGAACAGAATATTTAGAATTGACTTTGAAGAGTTACTTCAGCTATTTCTTTATATTTATAAATGAAGGATTGTTTTCTTATGCTGTCCTGTTTGTATAAAATAAACTTGTAAATAACTTGTCTGAGCTAATTATTCCCTTATTGATTCTAAGAGCAGTCACCTGTCGAGGTTTGTCCTTTGTCCCCATGGTTTGATAAACATGAGTACAAGTTTGAGTTTATTTTCCATCAGTTTGTTAGGAAGTAACTTACATTTTACATGCATACCTGTCAGGCTTATTCTTTCAACAGAAGCAACATTATGCACAGTGCAAAAAATTTACAAGAAAAACAAGCCAAAGAGATTAAATGTATAACATAAGAAAAATAAAAGGAAATATTGCTAAATCTAGTTTATCCTAACACCATTTATGTATAACTTGTAATGTATACATTATATACACTGCATATTCCCTAAAAAAACCAGCTGTCTTGATCTTTGCTATACTAAGTTTTACATTCATGTACCGTATCTAAATATTTCAAAAAATCACTTGACTATCTGACCTGAGTAAAGATGGGTAATCGCAGTCTTAGAGAAATAGATGGAAATTGTGTTAAAATGTGTCCAAAAGTATAACCATAACAGATAACTTGTGATGATTGTACAGTTGAGTCACAAGCTCAAAACACATGCAAAGGAATATCGCAAGACAAAACAGACATAAACTCTGCAATGATTCAGTTAGCAGCAATTTTGAATTTACGGTAAGTGAATTAAACTAGGAAAGTTTCTGGAAGGCTCTAATATTTATGTTGTTTCAGAACATCTGTTATTGCTCAAGGTTTGACATCTTTCTATAAGAGTTAAGTACTTTAATTTTTTAATCAGATTCATACAAGGAAATACTTATGTGTTTCATGTATAGCAGGGCTGTCAAGCTCTCTGCCTACGGGCCGGATGCATCACGCGCTGGCCACACCCATGCCTGGTTTAGTGAATGGGAAAAAAGTCCTGATATGTCACTTGGCACTTCTGTGATGACTTGAGTTTGACACCCCTGATGTATATTGTTGAAAAGAGTTTGTTTACAAACCTGAACTACCTTTTGGCATTTATTGTAGCACTCATATTTACAACGTATCCTTTCGATGTTATTGAAGTCCACAAAATAATTTTGTTTAATACAGAAATTATTATTGTATGTTACTGTTACTATGCTATCATACCATTGGGGGAGCGGGGTTAAAAAAGATCATGATTGTGAAATAGCAAGATATCAGTTTCAGAGGAATAGCAGCAATAGTTTCTAACAAAAAAGCAATCAGCATATTTAATTTTAGATTGTGTCAGGAGAATTTTTTTTGTGCAGACATCTGTCTTCATGCCTACAATGTGGAATGAAATCTTCCTCACAATGAAACACTGCTGCTTCTTAATGATCTACCCACAAGTGATCTACCAGTCACTTGTGCTGGAATCTAATTAAACTGCCTTTAATTAAAAACTACTTTTCCTAAGTTATGGCATACACTAGTTTGGTCCAGATGCAGAATACAGAGACACAGAATGGAATTGCAACCATGATTTTCTGGTTTTGATTCTCACTATCTTGCACTGAATTCTGTGTCATAAAGTACATTATGGTTTAGGTTTAAATGCTAGGAATAGCAAGCATCAATATCAGGAATATGAATATGTGTCTCTCCAGTCCTAGTTCAAAATCCTTAATCCGTATGCCAGGGTTTCCCAAACTGTCAAGGGAAACTCTGAGTCCGAGGAAAGTGTGAACAACTTCTTAGTTATATTGCTACAATAAATCCACCTTTCCCAAGGTTTCTTTTATTGTTTTCCCTGTTCATTTGTGCTTGTTTCAGTGTTTGGATTTTTAGGGGAGCTGTGATGACAAAAAGTTTAAGGATCTAGAATTTGAAAATTCTAGATATCCTTGATACCTTTGCTGCCCAAAATCTCTTTGGATAATGAAATGTGCGGCATATAAATTCAATAAAAAAATAAATGTGCAAGATAAAGACTAGAGCAAGCTGCTATTTCTATAATGTTCTGTGAAAAAGCTTTTCTTTGCTGGCCCTGTGACATGTTCTAAGGTGGAATGATATTCATCAAATTGTTCATTTGACTGGTTTAAGAAGCCTTGGCCAACAGATTGAACAATTAACTTTACGTAATTTTATACAGTTTTAGAAAAAGGTTCAATTTTTAAAAACATTCATGAGTATGACATTATTTTTTTAAAATAAGCATGCTTTGGGTTCAGTTAGCTAAGGAATTCCAGTTGGTGGGTCCTTTCTGCTGTACAGTCCACCCTATGGAACATGCTTCCTTTGGGGATCAGAATGGCCGCTGCCCTACTGGCAGTTCTGGCTGCATGCCCTGGTCTGGGTCAGAGGTAGTACTAAGTGTATGCAAGAACCTGTTTTTTGGTTATTTTAGTGATTATGATGTGTGATTTATTCTCACCTGCTATACGTATATTTTCATTTTTGTATTGTAATTGTTTTGATTTTATTTCTCAGTATAAATTTTCATTTTGGTATCGTAATTGTTTTGATTTTATTTCTCAGTATAAATTGAATGAATGAATGAATGAACAAATGAAATGTACTTTGAAGTGTGTCACAGTAAATTACTATATGTGTAGCCAATAGTGCTTTGGATCTGCAAGTCTATGTTGCAAGCATTGTACAGCAGAATATCAGTGAAGATTTTTATTATACAATTTAGCTTTAAAGTTTATTTCTAGAGGTTTCTGCTTTGTTCTTAAAATGATTTTGTTCTTTAAACTTCCTTCAGCCTATAAGTATAAATATTATTTGAAAAGGGAGTACAATTTGGTCAAAATTGTTCCCGGCTGTTTGTGCTATCTCTTGTGAGCAGTTCTTTCAAAAGCAGTAGAGAAAATACTTCCAGAATGAATCAAACAGCAGATTTTATCAGCTTGATTTGATTTATAGCTTGGATAATTACATTGTTTAACATTACCTTTACACACAAAGCTTTCCATGAAATTTAATCGATGCTGAAAAGGCTTTTCTGAGGGGCACTAAATGACTCTAAAGTTAAAATATGAAGAGGCTGCCACAAAGTGGGAACTTTATTATTTGCTTCCCAAAAAATCTAAATTAAATATTTTATACTGAGGATGATATCCAACGTTGCCTTTCATATCTAGATGGCTCAGCAGAGCACATACGCAATCAAGTGGAAATAATGTTGGCTTGGAAGAGGGAAAAGATTCTACTGAAGCGAGTGCTATCCCAGGTGTGCATGCAGCTGATTGCCTTCTAGCATCCAAAGAAACCATTGTTGTCCCTTGGTTTAGAGAAATTTACGCATATATATATATGCAAGAGACAGAAAGACTGGGCACAAGCATTCCCTCACCCCCATTCTCTCCTTCCCGTACATAAAATTAGGAAACTCTTCCATCATATACAGACATTTTCAATATACATTCAATGCATTTCTTTTTTGCTGGAAAAAAAATGAGACCGAACAACTACAAAATTATTCTTTCTGTTTCTGTTTTAAAAGTTAGTTCCAGCAGTGAAGCCAGAAAGATATCAGGTGTTCTTCACAGAAACTTGAACCATGGTTGTTTTTTATAGTAGCAAGGATGGAAGAAAGTAGACCAGACTTATCTTGACTATATTTGCAGATCCTTGTAACTCTTCCCAGGTACCCTTTCATTAGTTTTATGCAAAGTAAGCAAGTTGACAAGAATAATCTTTATTCCCATCCTCTTTGACCAGAGACCAAGTGACTTCAAAGTACTAGGCCGCTGCTTAGATACATTGCAAACTGAAGCTTTGTGCAGGAGACAGGAGAAAAATGGTTGCTTGTGATGAGGCAACAGCATTCTACTGATGAGAAAAGCAATTTGAAGTGTTGCCAGAGAAAATGGTCATACCAGGTGGCAACACTTAGCTAACTTTTTCTGGTTTTGGAAGTGAGCCAAAGCTACTTTCAAATTGACTTCAAATTTTGTATGAATTAATCTAATATTGCAAGGTGTTGTACACAGAACTTGTACACAGAACGTGAGAATAAATTGTTTTCCATTGTAGACACTAGAGGTAGATTTCTATCTTGTAAAACATAAATAAGCTCTAGAAGACAAAAATTTACATTTAGAAATAATTTGAATGTTTTTGCTTTTAAAAGTGAGGATAACTTTATCAGTGCACCTTGTCATTAACATCATGCTCAGAGTCATTAAAGCTACTGAACCCTTCCATGATGTTTAAAAACAAGTGAGCATCTCTGAAATTTATTTTTCTTTTAAATTGTTTCAGTGTTTAGTTTGAAAAGGTCCACTAAACAACAGTAGGATTTCATGGGCTGAAAACAGCATTTTAATTAAGCTTGCTAATTCACCTGGAATTTTAGTGTAATGCTAACAAAATTCTTTTTAGATTAATATTA
Source organism: Oxyrhabdium leporinum (assembly GCA_032468155.1). Taxonomy (NCBI): domain Eukaryota; kingdom Metazoa; phylum Chordata; class Lepidosauria; order Squamata; family Cyclocoridae; genus Oxyrhabdium; species Oxyrhabdium leporinum. The sequence continues at coordinate 16,568 of JANHFL010008780.1, forward strand.
TTAATACTTAAACTTAAGAGTTGTGGCAGCTAAAAAGTGAAAAAAATTATAGGAAGAGGGTATTTGGAAGGGGATGTTTAGGCTAACACCGCTAGGCCTACTATCCTATGTCCCCTATAGTCAATTAACAATTTACTTTTATTCTTTTACTTTCTGTTGAGTAGTTGTTGCCTGAAGCTTATATTTATTTTTTGTTCTATTTATTTAGATATTGTAAATCCATGTCATTCTCAGAGATGTTCATGTGAAATCTATGCATGTAGCTGAAAAATGATTTGCAATCTACATATGGGTATTCTACACTGGAATCCTTGTTTTTGATCTTAGAAAGCAATTCCTGTGCAACTAGTTTGCAAGACTGTATAGACCGCTGATTATAAATTAGCATAACCTATCTGTCAACCTTAAATTTTCATACCATTTCATCTCCTTGAAATACAGCATTTTGTTGAGATCTAGCTTTAAACAATTTTATTTTTTAAAAAAAAACTAGCTGATATGTAGCTCTATTGTGTTGTGGCTTTAAAGATTTCCTTTCTTTGGTTTTGGCATAGTTAGACTTTTGGATTTCTAAGAAAAACAGGTTTTCTTTTTGCTGACAAGTGTTTTTGGTGAAACATAACAAGCACAAGTAGTCATCCTATGAACTCTGAACTAAATACCCACAAACAGAATAGTTAATGGATAAAATTGCTGCTTTAAAGCAATATTTTGTTTGAATATTTTCATTGTTTATTTAGGACTTACCACACACTCAAATATTTCCTCAAATTTATTCAAAATAGTTAAGAAGAATAACCCCTGGAGTTTTTTCTGAGACTAACCATGCAAAATAATTCTTGCAGAAATTTCTTGTAACGTTCTCATGAAAACTTAAATAGTGATTGTAGTGTTACTTGTTTATGCTAAGATTTGTAATAATACCCAATAAGCTATATTCTAGATAATGCTGAATAAGATAAGAAATTATCTTTATCTGAACTAATTTCCTCAGTTGTTGATCAGAATATTATGTGGTTTATTATTTCATTTATGTTACTGTGTCCTCAATAAATCATGGTGAATGTATGTAGCAAAATCAACACAATAAGCACATATCATTTCCAGTTTTTAAAATAGAATTCCAGCAATGAATATATTATGAAGCCTTGTAATATATTGCAAAGAGAGTATTGGTTTAAATTACGTCCTGAAGTATCATATAGAAATAAAGAAAATAAAACCTTTGAAATTATATACCATTAAATATTAAGCTTTTCACTTATTACTTTTGAGAAAGTCCTTCATGAGATCCCCTTTATGAATTTTTCCTTCAACAAACTATCTTCCTTTCTGATCTTATTTTTTATATACTTGCTATAGGATTTGGTCTCCAAAATGGCACCATCAGCATTTTATCAGATCTTTAACAACTTGGTCATTGTAGCTTATAAAGCTAAGTGTACTGTATAAAAAAGTCAATTCCCAATAATAAGGTTAAAATCTTAATACTAACAATAATAGCTTTATGTATCTAAATAAGTTCCAGTAAAGACAAAAACTTAAACTGCCTCCTGGCTGAAAGTGTTTTGATACTTTTCCCCCAAATTCAGTTTATAATCTTCTAAATACAGTAACATCTATATGTTCTGTATCCTCAAATGTGTTTCATTGCTGATCATTGATATTTTATTATTTTTCATGATATAAGAAAATAGGATATAGCAATAGGAAAAAGGTCTTGAATCTATTTTAAAAAGTAAAATTTAGAAACAATAGGATATTTTGATGAGAAAAGAAAACTGCTCTGAATCTTCTGGAATGTTCTATAAAGTTTATATGTTCCATGGAGTCTATAATGTTAAAAGTAAAACTTAGCTTTAGCACTGTAATAGTTTTGCATCATCATTGCAGGCTTATATATGCCAAAACAAGCGTTTAGTATGTGCTTAACAAAATATTGATAATATTTGACCTGAACACCTTTAATCCAAATAAGCAGAGTTTTACTATTCAGTTTATGTTCACTTAGTTGTCATTGTTTTGCAATGCATGCAGGTTAATTCTGAGAAGAAACAAGCCCAATATTTATGACATCTTATGATGATGTGTTGGTTAAAATAATTTATGGAGGAAAGACTGGGATCAGCCAACTTCCCTTGAGAAGACTACAGGCCAGCTGGTATGAAGTTAATTTGCCCTCTTGTGGTACAGCGGTGCAACAAATGAACTAGTGATGGTTGGCTGCCAGGACTTCTACTATGTATATAACATTGTAGCCTCCCTGGCCTTATATGCCATACACTAAATTATAATAACAATTTACGGTATATGAAATCAAGTAGGAGTCAAATTGCTGTCTTGGGCAAATGTACTAGCACAAATAGTGTATGACGGCCTTTGGTACTAACATTTTATTCATTTGTGTATGATTTTCAGGAAATAGCAAATAAACTATGGTGGCAATACAGTTTGAGAAGCTTGGTGGTAAAATTCAGAAACGATTTATTAGCATAGTCTCTCAAAATAATTTCACTGAGCTTACTGAGCTTCCAGTTTGCTCACTCCTCAAATCATGGCTTATTAATACATATTTAAACTTCTTTCTCCAGCTACATGAAAAATGCTTGAGCAGAGTACATGAGGAAGATCCTCACTGATTCAATTGGATAAAGAACAGTTTGTGGGCAATGAATAATGATGGACACACACTGTTGGATAATAACAGAAAGGCTCTCATATTTGAATGGGAGACTACTTGAGCTGTGGGCTAGACTGGAAAGTAGGGGGAAAAAACCTTGGAAGAAGACAACAGCAAAGCATTTAAATATTCTTGTTAATAAAGCTGCAAGGGAGTATTCCTGAAGTCACCAGGAATTGAATTCAACTCAGAGAATTCACTTTATTTTAGTTGGCAAGCACAATTGGCAAAAATATTGTAATTCTTGATCCTTGTTCAATTTTTCTTTCAAAATATTTTTTTATCTTGCATGGGTAAAGTTTAAATAATTGAAAATGTTTTTAATTAGTAGTATCACATTAAGAATAGTATAAACCATTTTAGTAAGCAAGACATGTTGGCACATAAAGGATTTAGAAGATTTTGCTTTTTTTCCATAGTTTGCAGACTGCTCGGAGTCTTTTCATTTCATTTCTGGCCACTGAGATTAAACCACAGCCATGCTTCAAATGGTCTCATTCTCATGGAATAGGCTGTGACTACTGACATTTTACAAAACGTGCTGCATTTTTACCATCTGAATGTACTCAGTAGTTAGTTATACATGACCTTTCATGTATCTTCCAAAAGTTGACGCATCTCTCAAGTAAAACACATTTCATAACCTTGCACTCGTCCTCCACGTGGAATAAAGTCATGAAATTTCACCTTGTGCGCTAAGATGATTCGATGTGTAAGTTGTAAGGCTAACAACACAGTTCCCGAGTCAATTAGAATTTTCAGAGCTAATATGATTTCACTTCTGCTCTCTTGATCGAAGCTCTGCCTTTTTAAAAACACAAAAAGTAATGCATGAGATATTTATGAGAACCATTCCCATGCCCCTTCAGTTTATGACCAGCGTCCTAATGGGATTTGAATTAAGATTGTCATTCATAACAGCCTTAACATTCCTTATCTAGCTTGCCACTGAATATGCTTAGATGCAACTACTAAAACAATATCTTATATCCTTTGGCACTACAAGTAGTCCTCAACTTATAACCATTTGTTTACTGATCATTCAAAGTAATAACACATTAAAAAAAGTCCACACACTTAAGACCATCGTAGCATCCCTACGGCCACCTGATCAGAATTTGGGTTCTTGATGACGAGCATGTATTTAGGACAGTTGTCATGTCCTGGAGTCCTACTATCGCCATTTGTGACCTCCTCTGCTAGCTTCCAACAAACAAAGTGAATGGGGGAAGCCAGATTCACTTAATGACCGTGTGATTCCATTAACAGCTGCAGTGATTCACCATGGCAAAAAAGGTCATAAAATTGAATGCAGTTCACTTAACCACCTTGCTTAGCAGTGGAAATTCTGGTCTCAGTTGTGGTCATAAGTTGAGGACCGCCTTTACCTGTTGTATTATGACAGGCAATCTTCATCCCTATGCGAGTATCTTTGCTAATTCTCTCAATTTTTCATACGCCCAAATCCATTTTCCTTTTATATTTATATTCATTTCTTTACTGTATGTATTTAAGTTTAAATGCACTCAAAATAGATTCCATCTTATTTTTGTATACTTACATTTTTATCATAGCTTTTAGGTATATTTTTAGAGAACAATGTGCTATTATCAAATATAAATCATGTTAAAATATCAGTGGAACATTAAAAACCTGCTTTCACTTTTTAAAAATACTGTTCAGTCTTTTATAAATATTTATAGTTGAGGGAATTCAAAGCTATAGAGTAATTGGAGAGAAAATAGAACAGTGTCACACATTATAAGTTACATTTTATTCCATTTTGGGTTAGTATGTGGAGTGAACTCCGCCTTTGACTTACTAACTTTTGAAGAAACCATGAACTTACTCAGGAAGACAAATCTAGTTTTCCCATGCAAAGTCTAATAAGCACTTGAAATATGAACCCCTACTTACTTCGTTGGATATTTTTAATCCATATTAATTCTGTTATCAAGTTGAAGGAAGTTTTTAAAAGTGAACAATAAAGTCTATCTCATATGAAATACGTAGTTTAGTTATTATAGTCTACATTTATAGTGTTCATATTCATTCTGAAACCACATTCTAGAATAGCAAGTGAGGTTTGCTTTTAAACAGCTGTTGTTTAAATATTAATGATTTTGTGTACTGAGAACAGAGAAATAGTCACAAACAATAATGTCTTATACCAGTTTTCCTTTTGGTAATATGTATATACATGCAACTATGTCAGTGATGGAGGTAGGTATGCATGCGTGTATATACTTTTGAGGAAGACATGATGTTAGCAGTTTTGGTGATTGAATTCTTGTGAGTTTTTGGATGATAATAATTACAAATCCCCTTTTCAATCTGGCTTTTGACTACTTCTGGATCGAAATCAACAGTGGTTTTTCTGAGACGGGAGAAGCGGAGGCGTCTTTTTTTTTTAAAGGGGTTTTGGCTACATAAGAAATTTACGAAGAGGATCAATTCTTTTAAATATAGGGATTTTGGAGTGCCGATAAAAAGGGAAAAGTTTACAATCTCGTTTGTATTTTGCAATGA
>JANHFL010008784.1:20854-43213 GCA_032468155.1 Oxyrhabdium leporinum
TAAGAAAATAAGAATATTAGAGTGCGGGAGGATTAAGAATGATATTTTTGATTGTGTTTGTTAAATATTTGTACCCAGTTTGACGCATTGTGTTATGAAAGAATTGTTCTGGAAAAAAAATAAAAAATTTATTGCAAAAAAAAAAAAAGATACAGAAGGATCTTGACAAACTTGAACATTGGGCCTATCTAACAAAATGAAATTCAGTGGGACTGGAGGCTAAAACATATAAAGAACAGTTGATGGAATATAAGGTTCTACATTTAGGCAAGAAAAACCAAATGCACAGATATAGTATAGGAGGTGGTGCCTGGCTCAATAGTAGTAAGTGTGAGAGGGATCTTGGAGTCCTGGTCTACAATCATTTAAATGTGAGCCAGCAGTATGCCACAGCTGGCAAAAAAAACCCAATGCAGCCCTAGGCTGCATTAACAAAGAGATAAAATCAAGATCATACAAAGTGTTTGTTCATTTTATAATGCCTTGGTAAGATCACACTTGGAATACTTCAACCAGTTTTGTTTGCCACTATGTAAAAAAGATGTTGAGACTAGAAAGAGTGAATAGCAACAAAGATGATTATGGGACTGTAGGCTAAAACAGATAAAGAATAGTTGATGGAATGTTTAGTTTAATGAAAAGAAGGACTAGCAGTGACATGATAGCAGTATTCCAATATCTCAGGAGTTGCCACAAAGAAGAGGGAGTCAAGCTATTCTTCAAAGCACCTGAAGGCAGGACAAAAAGCAGTGATTGGAAACTAACCAAGGAGAGAAGCAACCTAGAACTAAGGAGAAATTTATGGACAATTAGAACAATTAGTCAGTGGAATAACTTGCCTCCAGAAGTTATGAATGCTCCAACACTGGAAATTTTTAAGAAGAGATTGCACAACCATTTTTCTGAAATGGTATAGGGTTTCCTGCCCGAGCAGAGGGTTGGACCAGAAGACCTTCAAGCTTCCTTCCAATCTTTTATTCTGTTATGTGGCAAGCCATATGCAACTTTCTGCAGGATCTGGCTCATGTAGGAGCAATTGCATGCAAAAGCTCCTCACTTCAGACAATCATACTATACTAATTGTGATTGGCTTTTAAGTGATATACAAGAGCATCTTAGAGAAAGAAAAGACTGAGCCGCCTATGTTGAATTCCAAACAAAGATTGAGATCGTCACATGAAGGTATCACTGAATACAATTATATTTATATTCATTTGATATTTATACTAACTTTTATGTGTTTCTCAACTCAAAAAAACATGATTTATCTGTCAGAGGTACCCAAAGACTTCAGATTGTCCATCCTGAAATTATCTGTAAATATAAAACAGGAACATGCTTGCTAGCCCTTCATTTTCAGATTTATCATCTTGCCAATCTTCCTCATTTGCAGAAGGAACAGGAAGCCTATACCACACATATATCCACTTGCTGACTGTGACAGGGAAGACGTTATTCCAAAGGAGTTACAATTGCTCATCTATCACTATATATCAACATTTTTGACATTACTTTTAACTAGATTTCCCCCCACCAAGACAGAATACATGGTAAGACTGGCAGTGGATGTACACTAGAAGAAAAATTACCATATTTTTCAGAGTATAAGGTGAACTTTTTCCACCCCCAAAAGTGGGTGGAAATGTCTGTGCGTCTTATACAGTGAATGTTGCCGAAGCCCCACCCACCCGCAAGCCCCCACGCTTCAGCCTCTGCCTCCAAACAGTTTCCCTCCTTGCAGCAAACAGCAAACAACATGTTTCAGCTTCAGCACAGCCTGATTAGCATAAGCAGTGATTGTTGGTTGGATTGGCCTCCCAACGATAAGCTGTTTCAGGCTGCAGGGATCGCCATTGCCTATTGCCGCCTCCGCGCACCCCATTTTCGGCTTCAGCATCCCGTTTTCAGCCTCCGCACACCCCATTTTTGTGTTCTGGGCAGCAGTGATTGAAACAGGTGGAAAATGGGGCACAAAGAGACTAAAAATGGGGTACGCGGAGGCTGAAAATGGGATGCAGAGGCCTGAAAATGGGATGTGCGGAGGTGGCAATAGGCAATGGCGATCCCTTGCAGCTGATTATTGGGAGGCCATCCAACCAACAATCAGCTGCTTGTGCTAATCAGGCTGTGCTAAAGCTGAAACAGGCTGTTTGCTGTTTGCTGTTGCTGTTTGCTGTTTGCTGTTTGCTGTTTGCTGTTTGCTGCAAGGAGGCAAATTGCTGGCAGGCAGAGGCAGAGGCAGATTTTTTCTCTCTTGTTTTTCTCCCCAAAAGCTAGGTGTGACTTATACTTCGGAGCATCTTATACTCAGAAAAATATGGTAATTTATGTATACACATTTATATTACTATGGTAGTTGCATTTTCTTGAGATTTTCTGTTTATCTTACTTGATAGATTCATAGTGAAGATACATTTTTAAAAATTAGGGATATACAATACACAATCTCAAGAGTTTTTATTGACTTTGAAATATTAAATTAGGTTGCTTAAGTCTTAATACTTTTCTTTATATCTATCTTTTTAATAATAACAGCACTGGATCAGCAAGTCTTGCCTCTGGGTTCTAAGGACATCCAACTTTGCTCTTACAGACTACCTAACTACCTTTCATTCATGAGTTTTATTGACAATAGTATGAAAATGGTGTTCAATTGCTATTACATTTTCTAATCTAATCTAAACTAAAATAAACTACAACTCATCTTTCACTACAGAAAAAAATGGGCATAGCAGTGAATCCCTTGATGTTAATTGAAATTTAATTGCAATAATATGACATGACATCCCTGAAAAGGTTTCCAACTAATGATCTGGAGGTCTTCAAATCCAGAAACAAATAGGATCACCCACTGCCCCTATTTTCCCTGACATTTAAACATTTAACTCTACAAAGACAAAGGATATGCAGTATATAGTTTAAACCTATGTACCTAAACTTGTGGTCCAGGCTCTTCATAAACTTATGACTAAAAAAAGTTTACCATATGTGATATTTAGCAGAACTGTACTAGTTCAAGATGCCAGTTATGTACAATTTTATCTTGGTGCTTAAGGGGAGTAGTTCTGGATACATCTGAGTACTCTGAAGGTTGAATTGTGACATTTATTTTAGTTTGTTTCTAACATTTTTATGCCAGCTTTCAAAACAAAGTTTTCTTCATGGCAGTCTGCAGAATCAAAACAGATTAAAAATTAACCAACAACAGGAGCTAAAAATACCAGCATGCAAAGTATGAAGTTCTAAGCAGGTGGAAAGAAAGAACACAGTAGGGAAAAAAACTGTTTAAAAGCTCCATTGCAACTTAATAGACTTGTTAAAATATTACCATATTACAAGGCCTATGTGATAAAAAATGTCCATTCATAGAGCTGGAAAGATAATAAAGTAGGTGCCAAGTATCTCTAATACACTTTGGAGAAAGCTTTCCTGCATGTAGCAATCTATTTTCAGATTGCTAATGACATGTCTAAGTTGAAGGTTCTAGGCAGAACTCTTATTTCAGTGAAAGGTTCTTTTCTGTAATAGATGACTTCTGATTCAGCTAAGCATTTATATTGATGAAATTAGGAGAAACTAGATTTTTAGACCCTTCTCCCTGCTAGAAAGTCTGTTCTGATACATTAATTAGAAATCCTTTGTATCAGAAGAAGAGGTAGTACAAGAGCCAGCAAGGGAATAGAGACTCTGGTAAGATCTCTTCCACATGGTCTGATCAAAGCACCCAAACTCCACCGGCACTTAATATGGCAGCAGGAAATGCTGGACTCATACTATCTTTAAATACCTCTGACTCTAATTGAAAGGATAAGCATCTATACTGTTAACCTTGTTGATAATCTCTTGTTTCTGGTACATGCTACACACTTGTTCATCCAGACCCAAATCGCACAAAACTGAATGTCCCCTTAAATGCTCAGCACTACAGCTTAAATGCTGGGGACTATTTGGAAAAAAAAGAGAGAACATAGCAACCTCTTTTTTGTGATTTTATTTTAAACTTCAAGTGCCTCTCCTACCCCTGCCTTTGTTGTTGTTTGGTGGTGGTATGCATGCTACTGCATATATTTAAAAATAATACAATACCTCAGACTGGCAGCAATTTTATACTATTGATCACAAATATGCCTCTCATCCAAGAGGAATTAAATTAATGTCTTATTTCATGTTCTATTTTCCCGATGGATCCTGACCTAGTGATAAGAAAAATACACATCAACCAGTAAAAATGTAAAAACAGTGGAAGACAGTTGATCTTCAATCAGAAAATAAACTAATCAGTTTTCAAGAAGGAATAGCATTCAAAATGACTTTATTTGTTGATGCCCTTATCACTTCAATATTTACAATGTGTGAGACAAGGCAAGGCTTTGACTTTCAGAAATTCCCAAGAAAGTCAGATTGGGCTTATTTTTTTAATATTTATCATTCTATGTCCTTTATTATTTATAGTACTAATCAGAATGGGAGTAGAGTGTTCATAAATCCCTTCCCGATAGTATGCCCTGTAAAGGTCTTAGAGGTCTGTATATGTCGGAGTAGAATGATTCCCATATTAGTAGCAATAAATCACCAGAATTGGAATTAATAATTTCTATCAGTATTGCTAAAATCTCATTCTAACAGAAAGGAAAAAAAGAAGAAAAGGAAGAAAAGGAAGCTTATAGCAAATTCATATCCATTTATTACGATATTCATTAGTTTTTGTTTTCTATAACTGCAGCTCCTAGCTTATTTGTCTCTGAATAGACATGTTGAGTTTAATGATCTAATTGGCTATAAATGAATAATCCAAATTCTCTTCTATCACTAAGAATGAAACTTTCGTAGCTAAGAACTAAAATAAAGCACATCAGTACTATTTTACAAATATAGTGTAGATCAGCATAGATTTGTAGGAATTACTGTTTTGAAAATACCTGCATTTTTCTACTGCTGTATTACTTCTGGTCAGCTAGTATGGATACCTAAAAGCATGAGTTTGCATCCTAGGTGAGAATGATAAATAGCCTTTTCTCAGAAAACATTTCTTGAAGAGTAGAATGATTACATTTGTGTCATTCCTCTCCACAAAACTCTGGATTAGATTGCAGAAACTTGATGGTTTTCAGATGTCTCATGAACTTCAGCCACTTAATGCAACCAGGCCTTGTTAATACTAAGCGAGAAAGTCAGTTGGAATAAAAGACAAAAGAATGCTATGAACCAATTGCTAAGCTGATTTTGTTAGAATGTTTAAACCCAGCAGCTGCTTCAAAGAAAGTGTTGTTTTCTTGTTAGCATGAAGATACCCTTTAACATTAACTGAAACTCCAATATGACACTAATATAAGATGTACAGTACATACTGTATATCTTACATGTGTTGCTGTACTATAAATTAATTAACAACAGACACTGTATCTTGAAAGACATACCCTTCTGATATTCTGTGGATTTATAAACTGGATGGTTGTGTATTAATTAGGAACAGTGTTATGTTACTGCTAAGAATACTACCATCATTTTAGGTCTAATTTTCTGAGGCATCTAAACCAGTCAAATTTCCGGCTAGTGGGTTGGATGTGTCACATTCTGGCCAGGCCCACACCCGGTTTAATGAAGGGGGAAAAGTCCCAATACGTAATGTGATGCCACCATAACAACATGAGTTTGACACCCCTGATATACGTGGTCAGAATGCTTAACATCCCTTCTGCTTTTGCACTCTCTCAGAAACTGCCATGTCAGCTGTCTTCTCATCATATGCTATACTAGGCTAAAGAGGGCTTTTGTGATTCAATGTTATAGGAGCAGAGCATTGTGTTAGCATTTCTTGTGATGCAGGCTGTTATGTTAAACTGTACTATGATCTATTTGTTTGGGCATAGCTTTTTGTTGTGAACTCAGCAATTGTATTTTGTTAACCTGAAGGTAGACTTTACAGTATGACTGATCCCAGCCCTTGAGTTTCTGAAAGAAAAACAGCTGGGCAAAATCATTAAGCACATGATGTTTGCTCTCCTATGACTCTTCTTGAGTCTTTCAGCAATTCTTTCGGCAATTATATGGCAAGTTTCTTAAAACAATAATGGTAATAATATATTTCTGTGTGGATATGGCTTCTTAAAGGAAGTTGTCAACAATACTCAACAATTCTTTGGAAAAAAAAATTAAATAGCTTTCATTCTCAAGACCAGGATACCAAGATTTGTGCTGACCTCTTTGACAGTTCAAGTGTTCCTCAGCATTTCTACATTTTTTTTGTCTGCTTTTGTCTTCAGATATGGAGAAATAGAAAGCTTTGTCCTGTGTAGGAGTAGAATATTTGAATGTTTTAAACAGTATTTTTGTATATTAAGCAAATAATGAATACTGAAGCCCATTCCTACACATGGCATTTGAAGCTTGCCCTGATCCTCCATCGGCATCTGATTTGATGCAAATCTAGTTGATATTACCAAGGTACCCAAAACATTAACTTCTTTCTGTTACATGACTTTAAAGAGGACTGACCCTGCTGGAGGATGTTTATTCAGCTTGCAACCTTTTTCAGATTTAATAGGCAATCCTTCATACATGAGCAAACAGCCCTTAACAGGCCTGAGACAGACCTTTAAAGTGTTTGTTGTCAGCATTGTGGCATTCTATTTCATTTATGACCTTTTGGGGGCTGAAAAGCTGCTTCGTTCTGCCTCTAAATGCTTGGGTGAAAGAAAATTGAGAAGTTGCCTCATGTTTATAAGCCTTTTTAAATTCTATCTACTAATAAGAAATGAGTGCCTTACTTCTCATTTGATATTGCAGTTTATGACAAAAACACATTTTTTTAGGAAAAAAGAGAATGGAAGGTGGTTTTTTTTTTAAAAAAAATCCTTGAACATGCAAACAAACAACTGTAGATATTGTTATTTCATATTCAAAGAGAGAAAATTATATTTGTATCCACACAGTCAAGTTCTGATTTTGTTTAATATAATTAAGTAAAGTTCTTGAGCTTTTTTTTTTTGCCTGTATGAATTTTAAAAATGATTTTCCAAGTATTTATTTATAAAGCTACAAGAATATATACATTAATGGAATTTTATCAGTTCCTGCTCGAGAAGTAAAATTGTTGCCGCTTTTCAATTTTTGGTCCAAGACTAGTGAGAGCACTATGAACCATGAGTTTTGCAACCTGCAGGTTGCTGTAAGTAATTTTGTATATAATTGGTTGGTAAGTAAACTATAGCAATGCAATTCTCTGAAGGACTACTAGGAATACTCCTGAGTTCAATAGATTTCCTCCTAATAAATTTAGTAAGTATAATGGATTATAGATTAAAATATATCAACTATTCAGTAATGAATCAACTTTTTTTTTTCTTTCAAATCTCTGACAATGTATTATTTCTTGGAAAATAACACTAAGCATGCATCTTAACAAAACCTAGTTAAAATACTATTTAAAAATTAAAACAGTATTAAAACTAATTTAGAGCTTGTCAACACTACTTTGTTGTCCAGATCAGGAATATAGCCATTTTTGTAGGGCAGAAACAGGATGAAGTTGTTTTCTATTAATATCCTCACTTTCAAAAGCCCTCAGAATAAATTTTTGAGTTCCATTCTTCTTGTGATGTTGCCTCAAGTGCTCTTCCCATTGGGCTAGAAATTTTCAGTGTTCTCCAAAGGAAGTTTAGCAATTCATTAATTTTCATTGTTCCCCATGCTTTGGTCAGAAAAGCTGAAGCTGCATGATAGTACAGAAATCTAGATATAACCAGAATATGGACAAATATTGCCAAGCCCAATCAGTTCAATAATGAACATACTAATCACCCTTGGTTAATTGTGCAAAATACATCTTGCAAGCACTATCATCAAGAAAAGATGATAAACAGTGTTCTTACTGCAGCTTCAGTTTTTGGTTCATAATGTTTGAATCCTAACTATGGTTTGGCTTTCTTAGCTATCCTGTTTGAATCTAATTTCACTTTACTTATCTTCATCTATTCCATTGTCAAACATAGACATTTGTTAAGAGATCCAACTGCTAGTTTCAACAGTCCAAAGCTTTAGATAACTCCTACAGCAGTGATGGTGAACCTTTTCGCCACCAAGTGCCCAAAGCACGTATGCACATGCACGCTCCCACACATACCCAAATGCAACACACACAAGCCCCCCCACATGCATGCACCCTACATGTGCGCATGTGGTCCCCGTGCATGTGCATGTCCCATGCATGCGCCCCAACCCCACGCATGCACCCTGACCCCACGCATGCACCCCAACCCCCCGTGCATGCGCAGCAGAGACCCAAAGACCAGCTGGCCAGCAGAGCCGAGCTGGGCCAATGGCACACATGCCCACAGAGAGGGCTCTGTATGACACCTGTTTGCCACCACGGTTCTACAGGAAGGCCAAAACCCCATGTTTACAAAAAGTAGATTCTCAACTTCCAGTGATATGGCTGACACCTGACATGCTCTGAGAATCTCCTCTCTCTGGACTATCATTTTTCCAACTTAAGGAACAGGCTTTCCTTTCATTTATCTGGGTGGGTTAGTGAGAGTTCTAGAATCAATCCTCAAAATCTTCTGATACAGCAATGGTCTGCAAGTAGTTTCAGAAGCTGTGCTTCAAAGCAGCTGGTGAGCCAAAGCTGGGGGGTGGGGTGGAGCTGAAATTACTTCATTATTGGATAAAACGTTTTGGAATTAATTTTTCAAATGGACAATAAGTCATGCCTTTCATTTCTTAACCTACTTATGATACTATTATCTTTGAGACTGAAGGTTTGTTCTCCAGGCTTGGATTTTCAACCCACAAGCTTGGAGAATGAACCTTTACCTTCATCTTACACCTGAGCTACAGATATTCGCCACTATTGCAAAACTATTATCTTTATTAGCTAAAAGAGGCTCTCTTTAGTCACAGCCTGTTATTCCTTTTTGAAGCTCTGTGCCATATTTTAGACTTCTTTATTGTTAAATGACAAGGAAGAGGGTTGCTGGAAGCAGCTAAAATAAGGAAGTGTGGAATATTTTTTTTTCTTTTTAAATTTGATGGAGAAACATAAGAATAAAAGTTGTGGCTTTATTTTACTATTTTTAAAATAATTTGTAGCCCTGATTGCTTTGCTGTGGGTAGTTGAAATTTTCTGATTTTCATGAATTCTGATTGGTCAGAAAAAGGAATGAATGAATGAATGAATGAATGAATGAATGAATGAATGAATGAATGAATTTTGACCACTAGAAGGAGCTACAAAAATGATTAATCCTGAGCTCGAGTCTATCATCAAAGAAATATTTGAAAGCGTTATAGAAAATATTCTATACCATAAATCAGCTAGGGATTAAAGATACAAATCATACAGATGATATTAGGTATAGAAAATTATCACCCCACTGTGACAACTCCACAAATATTGGACAATGCAAATAATTTAACTGTAACTTTGGAATGTAAATTTGACACCAGCTCTTATTATGATGATGGTTTGAATATAACCCTCCTATCCCAGTTGAAACAAGGGTGCCAAGTAAATTCACAATTTTTAAGAAGTTAAGTTTGGCATTTTTTCATCATGGATACCAACAAGATTGAAAATCCTTTGAGAAAAAAAGATATCATAGACATCTCAGAGAAGAAGATTTTGTTCTATGAGGAAGTACTCCAAGTTAACTTTCAACAGAACAACTTTGGGACTTTTTTTTCATGGATATTAACAAAGTTGAGAATTTCTTGAAGAAAAGAGATTTTTCTTTTTCCCTCCCTCTCCCAGTTTTCTATTACTTTTTAAAATTTCTTTTTGTATTTTATACTTTGATAACCTAATAAAATGTATTATAAAAAAAAGTAGATTCTCAGCTCCACTTTCTGGAACACAAAATGACAACATGAAACAGTTTCCCAGGATGCAATCATGCCAGTCTAGAAATAATATTTTATGGCTATATTTTCAATGACAGTTTTTAAGAAGAAAGCTTTTAAGAAGCCCTGGAAAACAATTCTACTATCTGTTTCCAGCACTTTCCCTATCTAGTTCACATTAGTCAAACATCTAAGGTTGTCTCATTCCCATCTTGTCCAAAAGCCTGAATGAAATTATCTTTTAGAAAATCATATCCCCCCCTACATATATGGAGTTTGAGACCACTTCTTGCTTATCTTATGTAGCAATGATATACTTTAATGGAAAAATTTGTTCAGCAGCAGAGGGAAAACATTGCTCTTCATTGTTAGAAACCCAGGCTAAATCAAATAACATTTGATCATTTGCAGCACAAGATTCAGAAGACAAAATATCTAGAGTGGAGTATAAATCAAGGCTTTAAACAAAAGTTTTAGATGACATTATAAAGCAAGATTTTTATTTAGGAATTATTTAAACATTTTATCTTTTAAAAACATTTATTCAATTTAGACCAAAATGAAAAAAAGCACATTATTACTTTACTGAAGTTGTTTCCATAAAATAAAATGACAACAAAGCTAGTCATTCAAAAATGTTCACTATAGACTAACAAATGAGGAAATTAGAGTGGTCTCATTTAATTTTGCAGCCATCTCACACCTCTTTTTCTTCCCCTCATTTAAGATAATATTAAATCAGCACAATATGCTCTTTAACTTTATTACATTAAAGAAATTTAAACAATAAATACAATTTATCTTTTGAAACATACTAAGATTACTACATAAACAAATCTCAGTTTATAAATACATTGTTATATAAGTAGAAAACTACTGTCTATTCATAAAGATTTTACAGTAGTATAAGGTTCCCAAACTGTCATATAAATTGGATACATATAAATTAAGTACATTTGCCTATTATGTTTCTTAACCTTCCTGTGTTTGCATAAAAATACAAAGAAAAAAGAAATACTGATATCCTGAACTTTACATTTTATCTGGAACCCAACTACAAACCAGTACAGCTTGCAGAGCAGTGGTATCATGTGGGCATATTGTGACATTCCATTATTACTCACAAGCTCTCTTTTCTCTGAACCAGCTATAGCTTCCATATAATCTTTAAGGGAAGGTCTCTGGACAACACATTATAGTAGTCCATTTGTGAAGTGATCAGGATATGACTGACAATCTGGAGAGTTTACTGATCCACAAGTAGATACAACTAGTGCACTAAAAGGATTTGTGCAAAGATCTTGGTCCCAGCTTCTATTTTATCTTTATACAGGAGCTACGAATTCAAAATTACCCCCACATTGCACACCAGTCTTAAATAAGGAAGTGCTATCCCCTCTAAGACTAAAAATAATAGAGGCTGAGAGAATCGAATAACCATAGCCACTTGGTTGTGTTAGAATTAAACCTGAGTCTGTTCCTCTTTATCCAGACCCCAAAAGCCTTCAGACATGGGGACCAGATGTGGCCAAAGTTTAACATGTATTATTGGGTATCCATTCCTTTATTGACAATGGAGGAGGATGTATGGATGGATTTGTTTGTTTTTGTGTTTGTCAATCCAGTAATTACATGGGGAAAGGGAGTAGTTTGGTCCTTTCTTAGCTATTGCTTAACATCTTCATGAAGCTGCTTATCCATCACTTGGTGGTAGTGGTATCATTAGTATTATGATAATACCAAGTTGTTCAATGCTTTCTTAAGCTATGCAGGTGATGCTGTGCAAGTATCTGAAAGTTGTAGGGACATGGATGACTGAACCTGAGCATGATGGGACTGTTATTGGTTGTTTAAGATCTTGGGTAGGTCTGGTGTTGAGAGAGAGGCACTACATTAAGGGACCAGTTGCATGATTTGGGGGGCTTCTGAGTTACTTTTGCAAAGTAGGCAAATGGATTCTTTTGCAAAGTTCTGGCTGGTGAGCCTGTTGCACCAACATCAAAAGTCTTACAATGGTAGCTCATGTCTTTGCCACTACTTATTGTGGCTGTGGCTGAGGACAATTCAAGATTCTGCAACTGATACAAATGCAGTCACTTATTTACTGGCAGGGATTAGCATATTACTGTTATTATTTCCAGATACAGTTCAATTTTTTCCTTAAAGTTCTATAAACCTAGATATCTTAGGGACCACCTTCTTCAGTCAGAATTAACTCATCCAGCTCTCTGTGGTCTCTTAAAACTCAGATTCTTCCCTATTTAAACACTGTTCTGGAAATTGGTAAAGGCAGAGCTCTTTCAAAGACCATTTAGAATTAATTGGTTGTCACTACTAGTTATTTGTTTTGTCACTTGTTCAGGATTATGACAGCATGAGGTTTCTTATGATAGATGCATTTAAAATTTTTATTTTTTATATTAATTGATCACTGAGGATGTTTTAATTTAATTATCTGACTGTTCTAGATTGTATATGACTGATTATTGTAAACTGCTGGAAGTTCCCAGCAGGTTTAATGATAAATAAATAGAATGAATGAATTTACAAACTAACAAATAAATAGATTTTATTACCAAAATTAATTTCTCAAAGGAGATTCCTTTTTTAAATAAATGTGTGATTGTTTCTATTTCTGAACTTCTGGATTTATTCACTGTATTTCTGATGTATTTAATTATAAGGAAAATATTTCTTGGCCAAATAATCTAAAAACGAAGAGGCTTAAATCTTCAACTATTACTTACTATAACCTGGTTGATATAAAAGTGGATAATGCATTCCAGACACCTTCTCCCTTCCACAGTGTTGCCCCAGGGACTAACTCCTCCATAAGTTTACTGGTTTGAAAATTGTATATCTCTGTTGTACCACTACCCAGGAGACAATGTATCTCTTCATATGGGATGCCCTAAAAATAGCTTACTTTATAACAAGAAAAATGCCCTACTGGATTAGAAAGGCTTACATCCACATGCAGAATTCAAAGATAATAGATTCTTACTATTATCTCCATTGATTGTAGATCACCATGGGAATAACATTATATTATAATGTTAGACACTGATTCACTGATTTTTAGTGTTTTATGTCAACTGCTAGAAAATGTTTGTATTGATGATTATATTGAATATATCTTCTACCCGAGGTGGTATAATTCAACCCACTGTATATCATATCTTTATGTTATGTTTATTATATTTATAACAAAAGTTGTTTGTAAAGATTCAGATCACAGACAACCCAGATTTATAAAATGTATCCTGTACCCTCTCATCTATTTGCCAGCAGTCAGAAACTTGGCATGCAGTGGCAAGACAATTGAATTGAATGAAAAATTTTATTTTCCACCCCTATCAAATCTTTATATTTCAATCAGTAATAAAAATAAAAAGATGATCAGATCAACTTTAACTCCATTGTCTGAATTATTTTTAATTGCATATTTCCACTTAATATTGAAAGCAGATGATTCTTGGAACTCACAAAAATAGACAATAGAGGCCTCTCTATTTCCAGGTCATAACAAAGAGTTGCCAAGGAAACCTGCTATAAATAGGGAATCAAATTAAGTTTCCTGACAAATGGACAAAGCTACAGTAAATGACAAGATGACAGTTTTGCAACCTAATGCAGGGCATTAAAAATGGCTAAGTCAGAATCTGGGCCAGGAGAACTTATGCCAAGAAGTTAACATTTGGGGGAATGTTAATTCTTCATCAAACTAACATTTAACATTTTCATCAAAGGTCACTTTGTGATAGAAAGATATAAAATGCAGAGTTATTACCACATGAATAAAAAATAATATTAAGTGGGTAACTCATTTTTAGTTTCCTTAGTACCGAAGCAAACAAACTGCTATTTCTTAGCCATCAGGTTCCTTCAATTTCCTAGTTTAATATAATCACATTTTCTTCTCTTGTCATTCTGATAACCTCAGATTTTTTTTTCAAAGTGTTGTAGGAACATAAAAGCAAAAATAATTGATTAGTTCAAAAATTAACTCAACTATTTAATATAATTTACTGTGTATTTGCATAGTAGCAGGGAGTCCAGGTGAGTTGGTATGATTGCCCAATCCAGACATGCTTATAGTACTTGAAGGGGTTTATGTGAACATTCCTGGTATTCTGATAAATTATGATTTTCATTTTTTTCAAAATTGCATTTTGTTGTTTCCAGTTCCATGTTCACCCCTCTCCCTCATAGAAATAAAGAACATCCTGGTCTTAACCACCTGACTGTCCTCATATTCATTTCTTTCTCATTAACATCTCATTTTGTCACCTCTGTTTATTTGTTGGCTTATTTTCCTTTTTCAGCTCCTCTTTCTTCAGATTCTCATTTTTCCTTCTATCTGTTAACTAAATAAAGAACTTTGCACCTCAAAAATTTCTTCAGAAACCCGGTTTTGAGTAAGGTGTATAGATTCATCCATGCTACCACAATGTCCATAATTTCATTATGTGGTACTAATCTGAATATAAATAGCGTTCTTTGCTGGAAATGCTGACAGATTTGTGTTTGCAAAAGTTTGGGGTCATTTTTAATTCCTTTACCCTATCCATACATCACCAATTCATGTTTAGTCTTTGGTACACTGAGTGGTATCAGAAAAACTGATCACCTCAGCAGAACAAGTAATTTAGCTTTCTCCAGTTTTTATAACCTCCAATTATATAAGCTTCCACTGCTAGAAATGGCAGCAATGACAGTGCTAGAGGCAAGATTACAGAAGTTGTAGTCCACAAATCTGGAGAGCACCAAGTTATTTGTCATGAGTGAAATATCAAATCCACATATAATGTATCTCTGTAAGAGTGACAAGAAGTGACCTTGCTAAATAAATCCACACATAGCACATTAATAAAATATTCCTTACTGTCACAAAATTGTAGGGTTTATTTTAGTGGGGGATGACACTGATTCATAACAATTGACCACCACCCCTGTTAAGACCTTGTACTCCTAAAAATATTTCATATAAATCACAGTGATTTCAACAACATGACAACTTCTAAAGTTAATTATTTGGTTGCTGAACTAAAGTCAAAATACCCATTTAAATAAACAACTGCTGGATGTAGAAAAGACAATTTGAACCAAAACTGGCAACTCAAATACATAACAATTTAAGCTGTTTAGTATATTATATGGAGGTCATGAATACTGTCTGATAATTTCTAGGAAGGAGTGAATTAAAACTAAAAAGAAAGAAACACAGTTTATTTCTCTGAAGAGATCTAAATCCCTGCCTGTCATTGCCATTACCATCAGTACATATAGAAAGTAATATTAAATGCCTTACAAGCTATAAAAGCAAAATCATCTTTTCTCTCACGGAACTGCTTGTTTTCCCACATTGTCTATTTGCTCAATTCTTGTTTCTTGGAACAAAATGGTAAAAAATACAGCACAAAGCAAACACAGATTGTTCGCATATAGCTCTGCAGTACTTTTCATCTTTTCTTACAGGGGTTGTAAAAGCATTTTCTCATCTTTGTTTTCCTTCTGCAAGCAAACTGAAGATGTATGTTCACTAGTTTATTCTTATAGTAGAGAAAGACCCCTAGTCACTATGTAAGATTAAGGTCTTACAGACAGTTCATAAGCTGCATCTGATCTTTCAGATCATTTTATACACTTCCACTCCATGCCAAATTTATATCATAACTAAGGATATGATATGTCAGCTTGCTGCTGATGTTACTGGCTCAAGTAATATCAGAAACACATCCTTGTTCCTATCAGTAAGGAAGACAAGGATAGGATTTGACCATCCTTCCTGTCAAGAGGTCCATGTTCTTCCCAGCCTGGTACACCACTTTTTGCTCAGATTCTCTGGTTGTTTCATATAGATGGTGACCATAGGTCAGATTTTGTGAGACCACCATTGCACAGGTCTCCTTATGCTCTGCTTGCCTTACTTGTGAAATGGCAGGAAAGGAGGAAGAGTTGGGAAGCAATGGTGTGAATCCTTCAGCAACCCCCAATGACCTTGGCTGCTTTCTGATGAGAAGAGTAGAAAGCTGTCTCTTACCAATTGGTTAAAATAGGACATTATCTTGTTCCTGCCTCTTTAGTCTTCCACTGTCCAAGGTAAAAAAAAAAGGTGCTGCATTTTCTATAGAGATCTTTTCATATGACTTTTCTTCTGCTATTATCTAGGAACTGCACCTGATTTGGGATTTCTGATGCATCACTTCCTGGAAATGTTACCCTTCCCACTGCAAGGTCATCAGAAAAGTGGTGGTCCATATGTCAGTCCCAGATAATCCTACTCAGTTAGTGAATCTACACTCAAGCATTAAACTTTATTAAAAACACCATTTCTCCATGCTTCCCCATTCATTATAATTGGAAAATGCCAAATGGCAATTGCTTTCTTTCTGTCTGGAAAAAAATGATTTATTTAATCAAACATTGACTAACAGTATATTTCTGAGTTCAAGAGTCTGATTATTCTGTCCTCACCATATGTTACTCTGTGTGCAGCTTAACATACAGCTAAACACACCTATCTTCCAATAAACAGACTGTGTGCATAGATTTAGATGCTTTACTAGAGGAACAGGATAATGAAACTAGGAAAATTAGAAACATATACAATAAGAATCCAAATACAAAATAAACAGTGTTGAATTGCTGGTGAACATAACAATTAACAAATGCAGATAAAGTTAAATCTCACCAGTAATATTATGTGTATGGGACGGAGATTTTTATCCTCAGATGAACATGTGCCATGAATTCAGCTGGATTCTTCCTGGTACTTATGTTTCCTCCAAATGTTAAAAGAAATGGAGCATGGCTTCGCAGGATGCATTTGTTTTTTGGAATAAGGGATGCTGGGGAGATGACCCTTAAAAGGGTTGGGTCTCAATAAAGACTCATGTTTGGCCACTAGGTGGAGGTCCAGATACATTAAAGAACAACGATAGCAATAAAAATACATAATTATGTATGTTGGAACTTTATGCTGGAAGTATGGCACTGATTATTTAGAAAGTCTTGTGTGGTTCAGGGTCTGAATATCTATAAATGTGGACAGATGTTGCCTATTCACTCTTTGTGGGCAAAGAATGCCAGTTAAATATCCCCACCTATTAGAAAGGCTGATTAGAGGGACAGTAAAAAAAAAAGAGGGTGATGGTATTTGTGCAAGAGCTAACCTGTTCTTTTTGCTTCTTAAAGCTTGAAAAAGCTTGACTTCCCAGAAATCCTTTAGAGTTGTATTATAGTTATTTAGTTCCAAGTGTCAATGTGATACTGTTCTAAATTATGTTCTACTTTTACTGTATTTATTCTATGTCACATGGCTATCTGTTGCTCCTCTAAACCACCTTTAGATTGAGGTGATTTACACATTTCATAAATAAATGACCAAATAACTAGCTTGCATTCCATTAAAAGTAGTCAAATAAAAGTACTTTATTTGACTAAATCTAGAGAAATGATAGCCTCTTCTGAAAGCATGATACATGCAAAATTAAAGGAAGAAACTATTATTCTCCCTACCCGCCTTTATTGCCAAAGTCATTATATTTTTCTGTCAGTATTACAAAATCTATATTTGCTGTTTGAAAATAATTTTCAGGTATAGCTGAAATCTGTCAAGTTTCAGATGGATAAGGGATTTATGATATGCAATGGCAACCAGAGCAAATATTACTGTTCTTGTTAATTAAAAAGGTAGCACAATTTCTCAGAAAACATTTAAAAACAATTTTAATAAATCTTTTAATTATGTATTGATTTTTTCATTTCTGAATCATTAGATATGTTTGCCTCAATGTATAAAGGGTTTCAGGATTGTAGCCCTGACTCTAATGAACTTGTCTTCTTGTAAATTTACTGTAATTTGAGTTGGAAATTCCTGGAAACACAGGAGACGATGTTCATTTAATAAGGAATAGATTAGTAGAAATAAATGTAGATAGATAATTTAATAAGCAAGTAAATCTAGACTCATGGCACCTTTGAATAGAATAAAGTGAAATAAACATTCTATAAGGAGAAGAAAAAAAACCCAAATACAATAAAGCAACTTTAATAAAAGTTAACTCACAGCCCCAAATAACAGCATAAAATAAATAACAAATGAAAAGGACAAAGAATAATTGTGATATAAAATAAAATAAAATTATAATATATTGATGGAGATCAAATATATCCCACAGACTGTCCAGAAAGTTTAGGCTTCATTGACTTATAGGAAGCTATCATTTGCATCATCTAGCTTCTAGAAGAAAGCTGCTCTAGTATACTTGTCTTATGTTAAAAAAATAATACTTGCTGGCCTCAGCCCTTTTCAACTCACAAAACACCCCCTGTAGCTTATCCCAGGACTTCCTTGGGCAGATCAAGTTCTGGTTGGAATATGTGGTCCTGCAATTAGTTACATACAATCTAAAATCTCATAAAAGAATGGCCAGCAGGTTGACCTCCTTTTCTATGCTTATTCCTAATGACTTGAACTACCTACTAAAGGTAGAATGGACTCTTGTAAAACAGTGCCCCATATTGCCAAAACCCCCACAATGTGGGCTAGTTATTACATTTAACAGTAACTTGAAAATGTTGGTGGATATTAAAATTCTGAAGGACATTTTCATTTATTCATTTATTTTGGTACTGTATTGTACACTGCCCAGAATTCCTCTTTGAGGGAGATGGGCGGTCCAGAAATGTGACTGATTGGTATCAAAATGTAAAACGGTATATGAGAGTAATAAATATAGTTACCATCATTTTTGCACTGATTAAGTTATATGGTTCGATTAAAATGACTCTTGAAATAATTCATATTTTTTCTCTATATAATGCAAACCATTATATATAATTTGTGTCAAATATTTTAAAGTAATCTGTAAACTCAAAAATCTGAATTAAATAGAAATACTTTTTTTTAAAAAAAGTTTAATTTTTCTCAAAATTGGAAAGTACTGCAACATATGTATTGAAATTAAAGTTAGTAGATATGGGCTTTTTAAAATCCAAAACTTAAACAATATATTTTTTCACATGAATACCATAATTGCTTTAAATTAAGTTATGCATTTATCTCTTCTACTTTGCTGGATCAAGTCAAATCAGTAAGTTTCACTGCAAACTCACATCTTTACATTGGTTGATTAGTTGATGGAGAACAATCAACCAATGGAACAGCTTGCCTTCAGAAGTTGTGAGTGTTTCATCACTGGAGGCCATTTGTCAGAAATGGTATAGGACTGTGATGACGAACCTATGGCACGTGTGCTGGAAGTGGCACGCAGAGCCATCTCTCTGGGCATGCCAGCCATCGCCCATTGCTCTTCTGGATTCTGGCGTGCACATGTGCACCGGCCAGCTGGTCTTCCCATGTGCATGTGCAGCAGAAAGCAGAAGACCAGGTGGCCAGCACTCATGTGCACGCCAGAAATCGGAAAGTCAGCTTCCCGGCATGCGGATGCACACCAGAGAGCTGCTCTTCCGGTTTCCGGTGCTCCTCCAAGTGCACACACGTGCTCCCGTTTCAGCACTTGGTGCCAAAAAGGTTCCCCAACACTAGTATAGGATATCCTGCTTGAGCAGGGCATTGGAATAGATGACCTACAAGGTTGCTTCCTATTCTGTAATTCTGTAATCTTGCTCCAATGCCTATAAATTAGCCAAATCTGAATGGTATCTGAATATTTCTCTTTTAAGTGACTGCTAGCATATATCAAGAAGGAAAATATTGATGTGTTCCAAGAAGGAAATTAATAAACCAACAAATCAAATGCTTTACCAATAAATTAATTTAATAAAGTTTGTTTAAGGCATTTATTGGAGACCTATTATTGTTTTTGCCTCAGCAAAAGAAGAGACTCAAAGGTTCTAATTTTATACACTTGGAAGAGATAGTTAAATTTTACTTTTGCTATATGCTAGGAATTTCATAGATGAATCATACCAAGCATTTATAATAGAAAAATTAAAATTGGTATTACTGCATTCAAAACAAGTTGAAAACACTCTGAAATGTATTATCCCAAAATATTGGAATTCAACAGCAGAAGTGCAAAATTATTAGGTTACTATGATATTGTTATAATATTGTGCAATTCTAGCCAGAAGTTACAGAAAGTAATGCTATCTATAATTCACCCATCTCAATTTTATAAAAAAACTAACTATACTTATGATGATTGATATTTTGGTTATTGCAGTTGACAAATTGAAACCATCTGTTCTAATTTTGTTGGACATGACATGGCCTTCAATACGATTTAGTTTAAATTTGTAAAGTGTGTTCTAAGATGCAAGCTTCCATCCTCTTTTGTTCATTATATTTCAATTTAGTATATCCCAGTGACTAAACTTATTAATACATTGATTTGTTTGCCAGATTACACCATGGCAATCATTAGAATGGCCCCTTGTCAAATTTAACCTTCAACTTGGCTGTTGAACTATCACCTGGCTTTGGACTCTGGCTGATACTCTTGAATAACCAGTTACTCTTTTACCTCATTCAAGATTTAATGGATGACAGAACTAACCTGACACAATTCTGAGACTGGGGAAAACTAGTTAGGCTGAGGAGAAGCCAGAGTGTGACCTGATTAATTCCAGGTTTGTCGCCAGCTATGCATGACCCCTGGGCTAAGGCAGGTGGCTGGTATGGCTTTTCAAGAAGATTGTCAGGGATACCATTCCATGAAGAGCTAGATTGGGACTCTAATAACAAGCTGAGCTGTAGGAGTCAGTTGGGATTGTTGCTACTATGCCAGTCTCCTTGCTGCATAACAGCTTCCCTGACCCTGTGGTAGAATTCCCTAAACCTATGGTCCTAGGACACTTCAAGCTGTCATCTGTAAGTAAAAGGCACTCTTAGACAGCCAAGATACTAAGGGTGTGCTGCCAGTCGATCCTTGTTCTTATATGCTGATACAGCTATTCTTGACAATGATAAAGTGTGATTATGAATGCTTATTATGATTTATATTTTGGCTGTACTATTACCTAGCTCAGATTAAATTTGCTGCCTTTGGAACCTATGCATCTTTGGGCTACTAAAAAAGATTAAGATCAACAATTTTCAGGAACTCTATAAAATACTTAGGTGATATCATAATTAAACATATCTAAACATATAGAGATGTATTTCCAGTAAACTGCTCAGTGGTTAAAACTTCCATTACAGTTCTTGGATAAAATTAATATTATTAAAAATAATATTATATTAAAACTAATGAATATTTATTAATAAATATTCCATTAATATTCCAATAAAGTCCATTAGATATTTACTGAGACAATTAAATTAATGAGAAAATATTCATGGCAGGATAAACCCCCCTCAAATATTCTTAAACTACCATATTTTCAAGCACAGAATTGAGCTTTAATTTTAACAAGTATATTCTTTTGTAATGGACCTTTTATAAATATTCCTTTCTTTCCATATAATTGGAGAGTAAGTGTGCAAAACCTATGAAATCTTAGCAAGTTTTAAGGTTCAGTTCTATGAATGGGAAAGAGTCAATTTAGTGCAGTGGTTAAGACACCAGGCTAAAAACTGGGGAACCATGAGCACTAGTCCAGAGTGTGCAACCTTTTAAAAGTAGTAATGCAATTGTCTTTTTTTTTCTTTTTTTCAATTATTGCTTTTCACTCAAAAGTGGTATTACATTATTTTTTTACACTCATAAGACTAAATTTGCATCTCCTGATAGTTACCTTATGGATATTACACTTAGGTGGGAGGTTGAATCTTTTGGAAAAGTTGATCTCTTCCTTATTAGCAGGAACATGACTAATTTATAAAGGAATGTGACTAATTTATTTCCATCTTATTTTTATGCCTTAAATATTTTTAAATATCTTCTAGTTTTTCAGTCAGTCAATATGCATGAGTCCAGCATCAAATTCATGTAGTCTGTAGGGAATGTAAGGAGAAAGTGATGCCATAATTATGCAAATGATGTTAATTGCACAATGACATCATGCTACATGACATCATGGCTCGTACTGGATGTTTATGTCTCAAGCTGGTTGTTCTTTGTGAAACTTAGTCTACTAAAGCACAGTGTGTAGAACTATTTTAAGTATATAAGCAATAAATCAGGAAGAATGTCTTATTCCCAATTATTTAGCAACATCAGAAACATCTGGCTCACTAAAATGAAGAAAATTTGAGATAATCTGAAAACTCTTTTAATTCTAAGGTTTTAATTGCTCAAACATTTTTGCTCTGGTGAACATTTGGATTAAAAGAAAAAGAAAAGGAACTTTTCTAAAGTACCTATAATGGGTACTACTTCCTATGAATCAGGAGGGATCTCAATATAAGTAAATAATTTTATGCACTTATTTTTGCCTTCAACACTGCCAGTTTTTAAATTCCCAACTAGAATGTGATTTGTACAGCAGGACTCAGGCTAAAACATTGTCAGGAGATCTGTAAGAAAGCCAAGTTTCTAAAATTATGCCACAGTATGATTAAATGCTCAAAGTATAACTTACATATATCTGCTCTGTGTGTGTGTGTGC
>JANHFL010008785.1:9613-29366 GCA_032468155.1 Oxyrhabdium leporinum
GTGGGGTGGGAGTTGGGGTTTGGCTTGGGTGGAGGGGAAAATTAGGACACCCCTCGAAAAAAAGGCCTAGCCGATTTTTCAGGGGGCAAAAGAAAATAAGACCCAGTCTTGTTTTCTGAGAAACATGGTAGTATCTGCATCTTCAAATGGGGCTTCCATGGTAGAAAAACAACTCCAGGTCTAAGATCACCAAATAACCATTTAATTGTGCTAAGTATTCTCTGTAGAAAAGTCCAGAAGTGGTGAGAATATTGGCAGAAAAAAAGGACTTCATAGAATGTCCTTCAGGACATATGCATATATCCAATCACATCTGAAAAAATATCATCTTGACAGACTTGAGCAATGGGAAATCAGATATGTGTATGTGAATCATTTTTTTTCATAATGAGAATTATGTGAATAAAATAAAATTGTCCATCCCATTTGGTGAAAGAATTGGGTAGAAGAAATGTAGGCCTTTGAACTAGTTTCAGATTTCCATTTACTTAGATTTACTAATAAGACTGTAATGTGTTTAGGGTGAACTTTTCATAATCCCGGTTAGGGATTATGATAGGGAACTCTGTAGGATAATAATTTTCCTTTATTAATCACAAGATGTACCTTAGCAAACAGAGAAATTATCTGCAGGGTTTGTGAAAAGATAAAGTTCAGCCTATTAGCACAGAGTCTAGCAGCAATTATATGAACAAACAAAACAGGGATGTGTAAATAGAAGTCCAAGTGCATCTTAAAGCGCTGGATGGGGTAGTGAAATGGGCCTGTCATTATGGCACTGTCTTGGAAAATGAATGCTAAAACAGAGGATGACTAAGAATTAAATGGGAGCTAAATTAGAGTAAATGGATACTAATGGTTTGGATCAGCTCCCTCCTTCCTAAAATTAGTGAAGCTAATTCACTCATTAGGCTCTTAGTATATTGTTATGGCAAGGACATGTAGGCCAAATTTGCTCTTAGTCTTTGAGATGCTCACTGGGGTGCGTTCTCCAAAATGTAGATAAACACAAAGTGAGTTGGATTAAAATAAATGTGTTGAATTTCATTTATCTTTACACCTAATAACTAATTTATAAGTACAACTATTCACTATATTTTAATAATCTTCCCTCTTGGCCATATTAAAAATAATAGCTTAGTGGCATTTTAGAAGGTATTATCTCAGGCTTTGGGAGAGATTCATAACGCTCTGGAGCTTCAGATATGACTTATTGTTATCCCCACTCACCTAAGTCCATATAACCAGCCCAGTGTGGCCCATTGTACACCTGTACTTGAAAAAATATATTTAACTTAGACAGAAAAGTGAGAGTCATAATTCTAACCAACTTTAATTGGGCTCATCCTTGTAGACTTGACTTGGCTTTCAGAAAGGTCACCTTCTTGAGCTGTAGCACAAACAAGCTTGTGTTGACTCACAACCATCATCAGCTAGCTCAAGAAAGAACCAATGAATAATAGGAACAGAACCTAGTCAAAGATGGTAGAACCTCAATAGTGAATGATGTAAATAACTGGAGTGACTTATGAGCAAGACTGCTTGGATTGTTCATTGCCTTCCTTCTTTTATATTTTCAGAGAAAAGAATCATGACACTTCAAATCAGATCTATAATAAAACTATAATAAAACCAGGTAATTTTCTAGGGATGGACAGCCCATATCTGTGTGTACCTCCAGTGCCCATCTATAATCTCCAACATACCAAAGACATACCACTAAAATTCAATGACAAAAAGATAGATGTTCAGGGGAACTTTTACCCTCAGAATTAAGGATGAAAATAGTAGCAGGAAGGCGGTAGGAGTCAATCCCTGAAAAATAACTAGAATTTGCACTTGAGCTCACTGCTTTAATACTGAAACTGGCTGCATTAATTAGGACAGTTTTATGGGGTTTGGCCAGATAGGTCTAAGAGTGAGAATAGAAGCATTTTCACTGCTTGTAATAAAACAAAGTACTTTTGTGCAAGTCTGTGATCTTTTCCTCTTTCATGCATTTTCTGTGGTAAGAAAAAAAAGGGGAAACATGGTTAGAAAATATGAAAGGGTTCCAGAGGCAAATGGCATTAAACACTGTAAAATTCTGTGAATCAGACAGAGAGCCTCAACTAGAAGTGCTCCATTTTAAAATAAAACGGCTGGGATTATAAACTATATGAATTAAGAACGATAATGGAAAGAAAGTTTGACTTTTACTTCTCTTTCCCTCCCACCCCAAGTTCTGCAACCAGCACCTCACCCCACCACCCCCCAAAAAAACACACACCACACACACACACAATTTCAGGAGGCAGGAAGAAAGAATTCACCTGCTGAGAGAGCAGGAAATGGGCTCAAAGTCTAACTCAGAACAAGTCTTACTGTCCCCCACAAGGATCCTTTATATCCATTTGGGAAGGTGCTCAGGCTTTCCAAGAAAATATTTTAGGGATACAAGAGAACGTACAGAAGAGGATGGCAAAGATGCCATCTGTGCACATCCTTTTGTGTAGATGTTTAAACAGAAATCAAGTCTAAGGGTGAATTACGAAGGCGGCTAAATTTATAGCAGCATCAGTTATTTTAATCTGTTATTTTATTTATTATGTATTTACTTTATATCCCTCTTTGTTGCAGAGTACAACTTACGTTCCTACCTCCAATTTTCTCCACACTGTGGGCTGACTGGACTATGAGAAAGTGAATATGAATTTCCTGGTTTAATAAGCTTAACCGTTACCCCATACCCATACTCACTTTTTATATGGCTATAAGGAAAGAGCATATGTTATGCTTTTATTTTATATTCATTGATTCTGTGTGATTTTATCCTTTCTCCATCCAGTTTACTTCATCTATAAAAATATGTTTAAATCATGCTCAGGAACCTGAAAATTCTATTAAATGTTCCTAATGTTGCATATACTTCTAAGAAAATAATGTTCATGATATTTCTGAGCAGGTGTTTTGTTTTAGCTGCCCTGTTGTTATCAGAATTATACTCTTTTGAAAGTTTTATGTGTTTTCTTCTCTTCCTTAATCATCAGATTTACAATTATCGACTTGGCAAAAATCTGGTTACATAAGCATTTCAGTGAAAGAAGGTCAGATCATAATTTTATTGTTAACAAGCCATAGGGCACTTTGTAGAAGAGTGAGCTAAATTGTCCCTGTTCTTCTCATTTGGTATTATGGCACACTTTCGTAAGAAGCAGTCTTCCAGGTGAGCTCTGCAACCCACCTCACCTCACTCTCACTGTTGCTCCTTGAACTGATTTTCTTCCAGTTCAGTATCAGTTCATGAGGACGCACAAGCTTTTTTTTTTTTTTCAAATTGTGATGTTGGAGCTCGATGGAATTTTGAGGCCAAGTCAGTCATTTCCCCATTAGTAGACTCTCCTCGGCTATAGTAGGGCAGAAGGCAATTTGTTTGCTTGCTTTTCACAATGAAAACTATCACAACAGAAGAAGGTTACTAAGTAAAATAGACTTTAAGGGGTATATTTTTCACTTCCCCATCAACTGGCTGAAGAAGTGCTGGTGGGTTGATCTGGAGTTATTTCTAGGCCAATATAAAATTGATTTTGGGTATTTGGGAACACAGGAGAGTTTTAATGGCACATCCATAAAACTTAGATATCCAAGTTACTTTAAAAACAAACAAACAACCCCACAAACAAGAAGTACCAATTACTATTGGGGGGGAAAAACTACATTTGAAATTCAAATATAATTTCATATTTATACACATACTATACACACATGCATATATTCATATACATTTGAAATTCAATGAAGTGTGAAATATAAGGGATAAAATCTATGGGATCTAATTTAAATCTAAGGGATAATATGTTCTCCATATTAATCTGCATAGTGTGAAATCATATTAAGTCAACAGAGGTTCAGTTTTCAAGCACCTTTCATGCAAATTAGCAAACTGCCTCCCCTTACCTATGTAAGGTTTATTGAGTTTGTGTATCTTTTTTTTCTTTAAAATTCAAAGGAGGTATTGGCAATGAAATTTCAAAATGGGAGGATATTTCTTTCTCCAGTTTTATCCCCACAATGAATCTTAACCATTACACAACTCTTGTCCTAAGAAATGCAATATCAAAACTCTATCTCATCCAGGTGAGAACTAAATTAGAAATGGCAAAAGTTCAAAGTAAACTTTAGTTTAGTTTTATATTACTATATTAAATTTCAGAGGGAAAAATGTAATGGACAACTTTTGTATTTCACAGGAACCCTATTCAGGCAACATGTTCAATTCAACACTTAAGGAGCGGTGAACAATTCCTCCACTCTCCAATTCACATGAGTACCCTCAATAGGTACAGCACAAGTATCTGCAGTGGGAACTCAGTGCATGCATGCAAAGGTTTCCATGTAATCAGAATACTGCAAGATTGATTTTGTACCAGTTTTCCAGCTGTGGACAATATCACTGTAGTCATGGAGACAGCTCTTCAGTGATGTCACCAGTGGGACTTCAGAAGGGGAGGGGTTGCCCAACATTCTTCATCTGTTCATTTACATTCACCAATGTCTGACATGAACATGGCTAAATGCATAGTCAGTTTTGCCTAAAAAGCCCAAAAAGCCACTTACTGCCTAAAGGTAAATAATGATGGAATGTATCAAATGCTTATATCTTCATAAAGCACATATCCTCTCTGTCAAACAGTATGCTTGGTTTATGGTGAGATGCTGACATTTAATGGAAAGCATTATATTTGCTTGTCTCGTTCTTTTTAAAATTAATGATTGATTGCAATACTGTTTTGTCTCCCTTGTGCTGGATCTTATTTAATATAAAAGTTTGTTTTTTCATGCTATTTATGATGGAGGGAGGGGAAGGACAAGGCATCCATTTTGTCCTTATAATAATTCTCAGGCATTTTGTTTTGTTGCCTGAGGCAAAGATCAGGACTCTTGTCTATTAATCCCGCCTCTACAAGTTAACTTGTCTCCTAAATGTTGCTTCAGTAATAATAATCGTCCTCCATCAAATCTGATGACAGGATCTGAATTAGAAGTATAGGTCTGGTTGTTGGCAATAACAAATATTGTCTTTTGAAAATGGACAGAGAACTATCATTGCCAACACCTCCACTGGAGTTGTTTTCAAAGTGAACATGCTAGAATTATTTTACCTAAGGCATTTTGCTTGCATGTTGTCTCACTAAATGCACACACAATTTATATCCTACCCTGACAGTAGTTCAAGAGAGCTTCTGCCACTTGGATAGGATTTAAAGGAACTTTGGGCTCCATTTAGCATCCTCTAGCTGAGCTACTAATTGCCACATTTCCAAAGCACAAAGAATAATCACCCATAAGAACCAGCTTGCTTCAGCAGAATCAGACAAGTCTGGCATTTTTATTTTTAAAAAATGTGTTGATTACCTAGAATAGTCCCTGATGCAATTTGCCTAACCTTCTCCAAAGCAAACAGAATATCTGAAATATTGTCTTTCATTCAGGAAGGAAGGCACAAACTTCTCATCTCCAAACAAGCTACAGGATAGGCAAAACAGAAGCCAAGAGATCACCCTTGAGATGTGGCTTTTTCAGAAATTGAAGATAACTCTTTGTAAATAGTTAGTGTATCCTATCCAGCTATCTATTTTTTACTCACCCATCCCATTTCATCTCCTTGTTTCTCTTGTCTATAAGTCTGAGAGTAAAGACTATTTTTGTAAGCCATCTAGGGAAACACCCCCCTTTTCTTTTCTTTTAAACTAGAACACTCATTAAAAATCCTATGAATGAATGAATGAATGAATGAATGAATGAATGAATGAATGAATGAATGTTCAATTTCTTGGTAAATTTGCATTCCATAAAACAATAGAGACAAATGAAAATAATATAAGCCTGTATTACTAATATAATAACACTAAAAGAAAACACTTAAGATAGTAGATATTAGATCCTGACTGCAACTATTAAAATATAGTATTTTATCTGGTACTGAAAGCAGTTCCCCCTCTCCCTCCTGGCTTCTATTCCAAAGCGAATGAATTCCAATAATAGTAAAGACATTTTCCCATCTCTCTCCTACCTGTGGGATCCTGAGAGGAAGTTCCCCCTGCAGATTCTCACATGTGGCAGTATGTTCTTGTACAAAGAACAGTAATATATTCCATAATTTCTAATTTATTTGGATATGCAATTGTAATCTCAAACCTAGGGCTATCATATCAAGACTGTAAAAATCTGGATGATGATTTGATAAGATACAAAGATACAGAACACTGTAATTTTTTGCTGTAATTTAGTGATTATCCAGATTTTTGCAGCAGTGATAGGCACCACTACATAATCCTATACTTGTAGAGAAACTCCAAGGGGTTTCATTCTGATTGCAATACACAGTACGCTTTAGCAAAAGATCTTCTGCCACCGTTAGCCTTCACAAATGTTCTGCAAAAATAACCAGAATGTTATTTTTTAAAAAACCTGGAGTGAAAATAGAACACCATCAAAGCAAAAGAAAGTATTGTTTCTCCCATTTTTTTAATTTCCTATGTTTTATTTCAAATGAAAGTAAGCTAAAAGCATTATGGTCATTTGATTCACTTGAGAGAGTGGGGTAAATCTATCCATTACGTTACTGCTCTGAGGGTGATGCCGTAAGTTCTATTCTTTAAAAAGTACTACCCTGCATTTTTTTCCCCAATTTAAGATGGCAAACATAAGATAGTAGAATTATGTCTGACCATGTTTGTTGTAAAGAAGAAAGATTACTGCAAATGGGCACCATGGTTAATTAACATTGTTAAATAAACAATTCATATTTACAATAATATGATCCAATGATTTTTTTCATCTGAAGTTTTTGATAGTTTCCTCCTTTAAAATGTACTAAATATGGAAATTATACTTTCAGGATAATGCCAATCTTTATGCTTCTTTTTTAAAAACTCAGATTGATAGAGAAACAAGAGAAAATGCATTTAGAATTGCACACAGAAAAACAGGTATAAAACAGAAAAAGAACAGTTCATGACTGCTTGTTGTAATGCTAAGTTGGAAAAAGTCATAAAACAATGCTTCAAGAAAGGAAATGCATTTTCTCTGCATCCTTCCAAAATTATTTGGAAGAAATGACCTCATGTAAGCAGAAGCACAGCCAGAACCTCTTTCCTATTCATTAAAAAGTCTAACTTTTTTAGATTTCCAAGCTAGTCTGAAAATAAAAGATGTCATTGCTTCAAAAGTTACGTTAACTTTAATGACTTGATTCTTTAATGCTGGAGCCTGAAAAATCAGATTTCTTTAAAGAATAGGTGATGTGTGGTGTGAAAGATTTTGAAATACTTTGAAATGTGCACAACCTTAAGTTTTACCACTGCTGTACTGCTATATTGTATAGTATACCGTACAGAATATGGAAGTCTTTGAGGAAATTCTCTATGTTGAGTGAGAACTCAATCATTTCACATTGAGGAATTTGTAACAAATATATCATTTATTATAGACAATGGTAATTTGCAAAGATGGTGCTTATATCTTTAAGAATTCAATCGACATTGCCTTTACTTCAGAATGAAGAAACCAGAGATCAAGGATATGTGACACAGCAGAGAAGAATAGAAGGAAATTAACAAAAATTACTAACTGATCACAAATCTTTTAACATTGTTCTTGATTTGATTTAATGCTGTTGTTTCTGGAGTTTGATGCACTACAGTTCATCCCAGGTTGGCAAGCCAGAGCCCATAAGCTACATTAAGTTGATAAGCCCTCTTTTTTTATAAGGGAGTTTTCCTGTCCAGACTGTATATTAAAATTCATAGGCAAATGGCTAGATAATTAGAAGCATGAGTTGGTTCTGGCATCTTTTCAGGAAGAAAAGGGTGAAATAGATGCATTTAATCTTTCCTTTCCTTCTTGTCCAAGTTAGCTGTAAAATGGGGTACTGTGGTCCCAGCACTTCTAGAGGTATATAATGTGCAATTCCTGATGGCAGAAAGATATGGAAAACATCTGATATCTGTATTCTAAATACATTATCCAATCTGATCTTACCTAAAGGTTTTGGACAGTAAACCTTATCATTTCCAGCTAGGATAGACAATACTAATGAAACTCAGTATAATTTTGCATTAACTGAGTTAAAACAAAAAATCAACCACCAGGTTATTTGGCAAATCTAGCTAAATTGTGTAGGATTAAGTTCTTGGTAATGTAAACAGCCACATTAGTTTTATCAGATCAGTCCTGCAAATTCTATGATATAGACTTGTCCAATCCACAACACTATCATGCAATCTTCTACAACTGACTGCACATTAAAAAAAATCATTGAAATTTCATCTTTTAGTAATGAGATTTCAATGTTATCACGTGAAATTTCACAAAAGATCACAAAACCTTAGCTATTCATTTTATTTCAGTGGATACAGATGCATTTTGAAGACTGGTAGGCATCAAATTATTGAGTCAACTCTTCTACATATTTCTTTTTAAATCTTTAGGAAATAGTTTACACTGACTAGCCTTTTTAACGCATGTATTATTCTCCATGCCCTGTTCACATAGAAATTGTTTTTTAGAGAAAGAGGATGACATGTATATTCTGAATGTAGTACAAAACAAAATAGTCCAATTTGTTCCTTTGTAGTAAATAAGAGATCCATTAAGTTCTAATGTCTCTGCCAGGAAAAAAATATTTTACTTCTATGAGCAAAGTTAGTACTACCAGTCCAGGACTCACATTTTGCATATCAATGAAATGCCTTTGTGTTTGTTTCTTTTAAATTCCACTTTAACATGTTCCGTAAAAATGCTTTCCCTCACCTGTTATCTATAAGATATTTGGGGCTTTCTAAACCTTGGATTTGTACCTTACATTCTGAGAGTTGCAATCTGAATATATCTGGTTAACACTAATTTGAGGCTGGTTGGACTGGAGGATTATAGATTGGTAAAGTGCAGTTCTGATCAGGCATGTTTTGTCCTACAAGTTAGATTTTAAAAACAGAAATCATAACATGTTTCATGTTAACTTTAGGATTCCAAAATTAGGGTAGTGGAGGGTGCATCAGTTATGAGGTGCTCTTATTCCTCTTCCCTTAAACTTCAGTATTTTCATTACTAGGAGAAAAAAAATCTAATTCATTTAACAGTGATGCTTGGAGTAGTAGCGCTGAACTGAATATATACAATACCTTCATCATTCCCAGCAGAGGGGAAAGGGCAGAAAATGAATCAAAGAATTGCTTGCTTGATTTTCTAGTTTTGTTACTGCTGTCATTAAGTGCTGTAATTGATCTGATCTATTTATTTTTTAAAAAAAGAAATAAAAAGTAGCATGTGCCTCTGTGGTCCAGTTGATTGACCATGTTTGATGCTAGCTACTGAAAACTGCTACAGAAATTGCCTGTCACTTAAACAAATGCTCCCACGTCACTGACACAATTTCCTTAAACAAAACAGTGCAGCTTGATACAACAATCAATCAATCAAACAACAATCAATCAACCAATCAGAATAGAGCTGAAAGGGATATTAGAGGTCTTCTAGTCCAACCCCCTGTTCAAGCAGGAGACCCTATACAATTTCAGACTAGCCAGTCTTTTCTTAAAAACCTCCAGTGATGAAGCATCCAGAACTACTGAAGGCAAAGCTGTTTCATTGGTTAATTGTCTTCATTGTTAGGAAGTTTCTCCTCAATTTCTGGTTGCTTCTCTCCTTGATTAGTTTCCATCCATTGTTTCTTGCCTTGCCTTCTGGTGCTTTGGAAAATAAGTTGACCCCCTCCTCTTTGTGACAGCCCCTCAAATATTGGAATACTGCTATCATGTCACCCCTAGTCATTCTTTTCTCTAGACTATCCATGACGACAGTGTGCCCACTGATGAGTGGTTTCATGTGTCAAGCATGAATTTTTCACACTTTTGTCTCTTACTTCTAAAATGAAGGCATGAGATTCCCAGGGTAGAATCAAAAGCACAAACTGGGTCATCCCCATCTATGCAGGGAAAAGCATCTTTGAATCGCTCATTTGAACAAATGTAGGACTGAATTTCTGATTGTTACAGTTCATTCCTAATCTTCCTAATCCCAGCCAGCATACCAAAGATTGAAATGTTACTTTTGTATGCAAAAAGGGGAAAAAAATCACTGAATTATACCCTGGATGGTTTTGTTGTTTGTTTGTTTAAGTAATATCAAGAGCAAAGGCACATTCTTTCTGTTGGGCCAGAAACATTTGTGAGAACGTGCATCAAGTCATTCAGCTCTGAAAGATATCGTCTTCCACATGACTCTTTCCGAGACTGACTATTGAGTGGCTGGGATGAATCATTTCCCAAGCATGTTCCTGCTGACAGAGTCAAGAATTTGAATAATAACTATTCTAGTTCATTGGGGAAGGCTTTTTAGCTAAAATCAGAATGAGAAATAAGTCAGTCATGCATCCAGGCGTTTGTTTAGCGACTGTTCAAAGTTATAAAAGCATTGAAAAAACTGAGTTAAGACCAGGCCTCACACTTACGACCATCACAGCATCCCTATAATGTGATGGCATTTGGCAACCAGCAGTGACCCAGGTTCATGGGATTATCATTTGCAACCTTCTCAGCTGGCTTTCAACAATTAAAGTCAATGGGAGAAGCTGAATTTGCTTAATGACTGCACGCTTAACAACCGTAGCAAAAAGGCCATAAGATCGGGTGTAACTCACTTAGCAACTACTTTGCTTAGCAATGGAAATTCTGGTCCCAACTGTAGTCATAAGTCAAGGACTGCCTGTAATTAATACAGGTACTATATCAAGGCAGTATTTTGGAATCAGAGTTTGATGGTTTGGGGAGAGAGTAAAACACCTAAATGGAAGCATGTGTTAATTTGATTTCTAAATGCAATGAGAAGCTCTGCTGGATTCAGGAGTCCGGATACTCATTCTGCAGAACCAGTTTATCTACTTGAAAGTCAGTCTCATCCTGTGATAGCATTCTGCACAGTTCCCACATAAATTTTGGCTACCTTAAGTTCTAAAAACAATGCTCCTTGTTTCTGGGATAGCTAAGGCTTATCTTCATTTCATAAGCGTTTCTTACTCAAATCAACATTAGTGTCAGCAAATAAACTTCACTGCTGTTTAAACCATTCCATATAGGAATTTTGAGCCTGAGGTTGTAATTTGGTGCGTTGTCGAAATGGTTTCCCTTGTGAAATTAGGAATGACGGAAGTTGCTTTTTAAAATTGAGCTCTTTCACAAGAATCCACTGCGTGCTTCATTTTCATCCTCAGGCAGCTAAAGCTACATCTGCTTGCTGCAACTTTCTCAACGGCTGGGAGTACATATTTGGAGTACTTTTTGACAGCCATAAATCTTAACGGAACAGAGCCGTATTGAAAAAGTTTCCAGATCTCCGATGGTTTCACATTTAGCAAATGCCAAGAAAAAGGTTAAACTCCATCTTGGCATAATGAAAAAGTTATTTTAGGGCATTTGAGGCACATCCCTCCTTGGGCCTCTACTGTTAGAATCAAAACATTAAGAATCATAGAATAATAGGCCTAGAAGGGACTTTGGAGGTCTTCTTTAAAAGCAAAACAAATACGTGGGAGGAAACAAAGAGATAATTCTATGTTGGTCAAAATGAAAGTGTAATCTCAGAACAGTGTTAGCACCCGGAATCAACACTGACAGAGGCATACAAGTATATACACAATATTAAACCGGTGGTCCCTAAATTGAATATAATTTATAAACCACCTTTCCCCAACCAACTACCCGTCCAGCTCTGCATGGGTACAAATTTCAAGCTTGAGAGGCTTTATTGCCCTAGAGGCAACTGTCAAGAGTTCAACCAGAATGGAAATTAATGTCCCAATGCGTGAAAAAGCCTGCTTAGCCCTAGTAATAGCATCTATTCCTCCTTTTCTTCACACAATGGATTCTTCCAATGGAGCATCTTCCCCGGTGGGCCTAGCGTATCCTAACTTAAAAACGGGGGAGCCTGAAAGAAATAAGAGATTTCACCCCGTTAAAGGGCTTCCCCCTCCCCGATTCACGCCCTTCACGCAGGGGCGCGGGGTGGGGGGGCCCCCCCCCCCCCCCACGCCCCCTCTTTATAATGCTTCCCGCGCCGGCCATTTTGTCTGTCTTTCTTTGGCTGTGAGTGGGAGAGGTTGGTGTATCTGCCCCCCACCCCCGGTTGATTTAATTTTTTTTTTTAAAAAAAAACCCTTGTTCAGAGCCGGAGTGAAGGGCCGCTCCGTAGATGGCCAGCTTTCCTCCGAGTGTTAACGAGAATCTCATTGGTAAGAAAGAGCCTGTTCACGTGTTTTGTTTTTTTTAATGTTTCGTTGCCAGGGTTATGGTTAATAAACGGCGGGACGGTTGAGAGAAATCTGTTGGATTGTGTATAGGTCGACCTGTTGGGGGGGGGTGGACTAGAAAAGAAGGGGGAAGAAATAGAATAAAGAGAGAGAGAGCAAACAGAAGTGCAACAAAATAAATAAGGAAAAGAAAACAAGAATTAAAAAACCAAAATAGAATGATTGCCGACTTCTTTTACAGTAAATATACATAAAATGTACATTCAGATCTATGGTTACAACAGAACATCCATTTTTTTAAAACAATCTGTAAATGAACAGGGCTGTTGTTGTTTCTGTCCAGTATGAATGTCTTTGCCATCTCAGAGGAATAGCAACGGAAACTCTTGCTTCTGATGAATCCAAAATGGCGACTGATTAAGAGCTGTCCTTTGCTCAGTTTAAATGAGGAAGGTGAAGAAGCCACTCTAAAAGTTAATGTACAGAACAGTCTGTCATAGACCTTTTCCTCTCTGTAGCTCCTCAGGCCCCGTCATAATAGGACCCCGAGCAAACATAATTCTCCTTTAGATATGTTCATTAGGAAAATGTCATTTTTATGATGGATAAATCTGCGTCGGCAGAAATAAAAAAAGATAGTGAATGCTAATATTTACCTGCACTTGGTTCCCAGATGATATGTAATGTTAAGATCCCTATCCAACATGCTCAGTCTGGGAACAAGGTTAGGTTTTTAATGACATGCTGGAATACAATTCGGCAATTAGCCTGTCAGATCCCTCCAGAGTTTTTAACTAAATGAAGATCTTCAAACACTTCGAAATTACAAGTTAATAGGGTGATAGAACGCATAAGGATTTCAACCACCAAAAAATTCTTGGTATGCTATAGGTGAGAGAAGATAGGGTATTTGTGGCTTTCTGTGCAAGAAAACAATCTCTGTTTTAGAGTCCGAAGACACTGTCAATTTATAAATTGTTGTTTGTATTTCTGTTACAAGAAGTGGAAAGCAAAGGGGTCAACCAAATATGAAACCGTGTTTTAAATTCACAATGGAGCTGGAAGCACACATTCAGACCATAAAGTCCGACTTTGCTCAATGCAAAAATTCAAATGAAAACATTCCTGTTGGAAAATTTTCTACTCTTTGGCTCCATGTATACAGTGAAATAAAGCCCACCATTTCTCTAAATGCTTGGTCTTACACTGGATTGGAATCTGCTTTCATGTCACTTATTCCATTCGTCTGCACCCTGCATCACTTTGCGGTGATTCAACTAAGCATGCAGTATATACAAACCATTTCTTGACTTTTATCCGTGACAGTGTACAATGTTATCCTTTCCTTTTTTGAATTTAAGTATGTGGAGGAGGAGGAGGAGTTATGGTTTTAAACAGTTGAGGGACACCTATTTCTATCCCAGGCTGAAGAATCATGTGAGGGTTTTTTCTAAAATCAACAAATCTGAACTTACGATAAACTGAAATGGCTCTCT
Source organism: Oxyrhabdium leporinum (assembly GCA_032468155.1). NCBI lineage: Eukaryota > Metazoa > Chordata > Lepidosauria > Squamata > Cyclocoridae > Oxyrhabdium > Oxyrhabdium leporinum. The sequence continues at coordinate 23,396 of JANHFL010008785.1, forward strand.
CAGTTGTTGTTGTTGTTATTGTTATTGTTATTATTATTATTATTATTATTATTATTATTATTATTATTATTATTATTATTATTATTATTATTATTATTATTATTATCATCATCATCATCATCATCATCATCATCATCATTAATTTGTTTTATTCATATGTAAACATTTTGAATACAGTGTATTGTCAGGGCATATCATTTACAAAAGAAAAGCGACGGGGAAAAATAGCAACATATATATTAATAACAATAGTAATGGTACAACAGAATAATTTTAACCAACTTATCTTTATGTTAGTTTATTTATAATCCTGTTCATTATATTGGCATACTTATAGTTATAAACCATCTTTATGCTGAATTCATGCATAGCAATAATCTTTCATCTAATTTCTACCTCTTATCTGTAACCACTCATAAAATCTATTCCATCTTGAGTAATATTCTGTATCTCCTTTGTCTCTTATTTTTTAATGTCAATCTATCCATCTCTGCACAGTTCAAATATTTTCCTTCTCTCAAATTTATTTAGGGGTGATATGGTAGCTATTTCAGTGGAGTGCAAAACATCCAGCCCTCTTTTTCTTGTCCTTGCAAGAAGGCTCCCTTGAGGAATGGTTCTTAATCTTTCCTGGGGGATAGGAGAGAAATTTGTAAACTTACACGAATCCAGCTAAGCGCACTTTCAGGAGAAGACTCTGCCAGTTCTCACGCTGCTCTCTCTCTTCTAATGATCCATTTGTTTCTATCTTGCCTCTGAAGGTAAGAACGTCTGGGCCACTGTCAAAGCTTGGCACAGCTTAGATGTGGTTTGGATGTTGATGATGATGGCCGTTCCTTCTTCGGATCCTAAAACAACACTGGTGTATAACACGGTCAGTTGATAGGTAGGAGCAGCACACATGAAATTTACCGAGATACAATTTTCATCCACACTGAGAAAAGTGCTTCAAAAGTCTTCCAGACCTGTAATCGTTTTATTATGGTCTCTGTGCAGCCAGCTGTGAAACAAGATTCTATAAATTTCATGACTTGGAAAATTCCTCATTATATAAATCCCAGAGCACAAATGTGTTCATTGAATGGCTCAGAATGTCCTTGGTCCATCTTGAAAATTGCTACAATTCCAGAAGTCTTGCTTTTCATTAATTAAGCTTATATGATACTACTGCATTTATCTGTCTTCCAGAGATCTTTTGTACAGATTTTGATTCTTTGGGATAAAAATTCTATAGAAATATATTGGGACCATAAAGTGATTTAGGGGGGGGAAATATGTGCAGCCTACATGTGACATCACTATTCCCCTACCTTGATGGTAACAAGGTGACCCATTCTTTTGAGCTATAAAAGTTTTAGTGCTCCTTTTATTGAGTCCTAACGAACACACAAAGCTCTGTCTGCGCTTTTGAGCCCTGTGGAGCTGTTAAGTAGCTATTGCTCCCACTAGTCCAAAAAAAGAGAAGGAAAGAAAGCTGAGGTTCATTAAGGAACCTTGAATCTGAAAGCTGCTCAATTGGAAAAGAAACATTAGGACACCCCATAATGAGTTAAAGGCAAATGAAATTATCAGAATTATATTACCTATAAAGAGCTGCAAACATCACAGAAATGTAGCATTTCCATGCACTGTTATATTTCATAGCTAGTTACTAGATTCCCCAGTGAAAAATGTGGATTAATAAGGGGAGGGGGATAAATGCTACCCTGTACATCTCATCATGATACTTCATACATCCTTAGTGCATATTTTTCCCCCAAGGAAATTTTATTTGGATCTGAAACGACATCAGAAGGCAATGCTTTGGTACCTTGTGTGCTTTCTTTGCAAATTTAATCCAATGATGCATATTATTGTGCCCACATCCAGACTGAGAAGATGAGACATGTGTCACTGGGATAACTGAGAGGCATGATGTTATTTAATTTCACCCAAATTGTAGAGCAGAATCCAAAGGATGCTAAATGTCAGAATGTTGATAGAATCTCTTGCTTCCCTCTTCAATATGAACAACAGTAGACTTGCAATGAATACAACATGCATTGAAATTCATCAGAGGTTTGCATCCCAACTCAAAATGTTCTCCCCACAGCAAAATCTGTTGATATTAGGTTCTAATGAATCCTAAATCTTCAGTTATGTCTTGTTGCTTTGGAGACATTCTGGGCCTCACTGAAATAAATCTGCTGTTAAGGTTATGTTTGTATCAGTCACAATTTGAACATTGTCCCATATCTAGTGTGATTTCTTCAATTTGCTTATATTTTTGAGTCTGTTCTTAATAGGCATTAGGATACTGAAAACCCTATAATTCATAAACATAAATATTAAGATGGCAGGAGTGGTGCGCCTAGAAGTGGAGCTCTTACCTCACAATCAGGAGCTGTGAGTTTGATCCTAGGTAGAGGCAGATATTTCTCTCTCTAGGCACACTGAGAATATATCTGCTGAACAAAACTCCACATTGGTGACAGGAAGAGCATCTGGCCATTAAACACTCTACTAGATCCATTCAGTTGCCCAGACTCCACCCCCAAGGGTGGAGATGATGATGATAAAGAAATATTAAGATGGCAGAATAATCCGCCTTCTCATATTCTTAAACTAGGACCTAGATCCTGATGGAAGCAAGATCAAAAATTGTACACACCTGGATTCAGGTTACTTTTCCATAGCACCATGAAATTATGTTAGAAGGCAATACACGCAGAATTACTCCCGTAGCCTTTTCTATAATATATGTGTTAAGCTGACAGCAAGCCAAAGTTGTGAAGAAGGTTATGCAAGATACTTTGGAAAGAAGAAATAAAATAAAGAGGCTCACTCTTTGTTCCTTTGAAACTATGCTCTTTCTCAGTGTGAGACCTTAGTTGGGGGAAAAAACTAAATAAGTATAACCTTCCCATGAAACATCACGAGGTGGGTCTGCTAGCTACATTATGGAAGCAATATGATGCTTCCTAGAAACAGTAGTTGCTAGCAGTGTCATTATCCCCATAAAACTGAAACATGAACATTTAGTAACTCATTCAATTTTCCATACCTTGGAGCTACTCCGAAGCTATAAATTGCACCCTATACATGTACATAGATCTCCTATAGTTTATAGGGACATACAGATGCCCTATACTTTAAAACTACATTTGTAGCTTAAAACATGATGGAGTTTAGAATCCTGACAATGTTCCTTTTGCTTGAAATCACCCATTACCACCACCTTTCACCACATGGATCAAACCTGAACATGCCTGCACATATGTATACATACATACATACATACATACATACATACATACATACATACATACCCCTTCTAAGAAAAAGCTGGAGAGGTTTCAACTTCCAAAACACAGCTCATGAAGGCCTTTTGATAGATATCTCTTCCTATGCAATTCTTCTTTCTTCTGCAACACTTCTGCTGCAGTCTTAAAAATAATGATGGGCTTTCCATCAAGAATGGAATGAACATCTCAGCTGATAGCTGTCTGCATGGGGTATATACAGTATATGTGCACAGAGAGGGAGTGGGAACAGAAAAAAATGAGCCTCAGGGCTTTTGTTCTGTTAATAGGTGTTTGGTAGCACTGTTGTAGAGTCTAGGCCAAGAGTAGGCTCTTTCCCAAGGAGCTTCAAGCTACATATTAAATATTTATTAAGCAGGAACCGAGATTGAAAACTACATTCCATATCCAGGAGAGTAATGGAGTCTCTCTAAATACATAATCATGAAGATCATTCTTTAAGTCAAATGGTGGGTGAAAGGGAGGGAGGAAGGAAGGAAAAGAGGAGGAAAGGAAGGAAGGGAGGGAGGAAGGAAGAGAGGAGGAGGGAGAAAGGAAGGAAGGAAGAGAGGAAGGAAGGGAGGGAGGAAGGAGATGGTGAATGTATAAATCTCATTCTGGAATTCAGCAGGCGTCCATGATGTGGGGTGAACATGCCGAAAACAGATGCACCATCTCTTCCAATTTGCCCCCTTCAGGGACGTCTCCGTCTCTTCTCCGTCTCCAGCCTATACCTTGCAAAGGCCCTCTGCCCCCCACCCCCCAACCTAAGGGAAAGGCCTTGGTCCAGAAAGAGCTTGCTGGGAGGTGTTGCTTTGCTATTTTATATATATATATAAACCTTTGCCACTGCAGAGCCCCATTTTCAGCACAATGTGCCATTGTTAGCTGGGTTGTTGTCAGCTGTCAAGCCTGAAAGGAAATCGCAGTTTGCCGGCAATTCAAAGTGTTACGTCTTGTTGCTCAGACATTTTCCTTCGAAGAGCTTCTGTCGTGTAGGGCAAAAGCTGGCACGCAACTGTTAAGACCCACTTAGCGGTCATTGGGGCGTCTCCTTTCACGTGACCCTAAATTTTTTCTCACCCCCTTCTAGCACCTTCTTTTTGGCAGCCCAGGAGGTTACCAGCATGTGTCATTCTATGTGTATATTCTCTCTCTCTCTCTCTCTCTCTCTCTCTCTGCCTTTTAATGGAAATTTTAATACCATTCTATGTGGGTTTTTATTTTTTTCCTTTTTAATGGAAATTCCGCTGTTCTTTCTCCTACTTTGATGGGAATCACTTTCTCCCACCACCCCTCAATGGAGGGACAGGGTTGGGTGAGTCTCTTCTTGCTAGATTTAATTTTCATGCCATCCCTAGTTTTGTGCCAGGGGTTGGTTCACGATCCAAGAAAGCATCTGGCTTGGAGAATGTCACTGGGTTCTCCCAACCATTGACCTAGTGGAATGGAATGGAGTGGAGAGTGGAGTGGAGTGGAGTGGAGTAGAGTAGAGTAAAATAGAGTAGAATATAGAATAGAGTAGAGTAGAGTAGAGTACAGAGTAGAATAGAGTAAAATAGAGTAGAATATAGAATAGAGTAGAGTAGAGTAGAGTAGAGTAGAATATAGAGTAGAATATAGAATAGAATAGAATAGAATAGAATAGAATAGAATAGAATAGAATAGAATAGAATAGAATATAGAATAGAATGTAGAATAGAATTAGAACTGAAGATGGTATAGAATAGAATAGAATAGAATAGAACACAACATAACACAACACAACACAACACAACAGAATAGAATAGAATAGAATAGAATAGAAAAAGGAATAGAATAGAATGGAATGGAATAGAATAGAATTGAATTGAATTGAATTGAGCAGAGCTGGATTGGACCTTGGAGGTCTTCTAGTCCAGCCCCTCTGTTCAAGCAGGGGAACCTATAACATCTCAGACAAGGGACTGTCCAGTCCCTTCTCAAAAACCTCCAGTGATGGAGCGCCCCCAATTTCTGAAACTCCCCACGTATACTTTCTGCGTGGGTGGCTGGCGTGCGTCTTTAGCAAAACATGAACTGGAAAAAAGGCACCTGAGTCCCAGAAAGAAATTCTGGATCTCCTCTTTGGAGGGGTTTTGTTTCCCTTCACACACACACACACCCCTGCCCCCCTTACATTCTTGCTAGGAATAATCGGCCTGGAAATATTAACACTTTGAACCTGCAAAACCTGTTTTAATGCCTGTTTACCATCAAAAGCCCCTCCGGCTATGCTCTCATTCCTGCAAATGGTTTTGATCAAGCTAGAGTTAGATATTCTGCTTGTTCTGGCAAGCTGGCGAGCTTTGGACGCCCGCTTCGCTTTCCTCCTCCAATGCATACGAAAGTGATAATAAGATGCCTCCGACAGAGCCTTCTGTCCCCTTCCATCCTTCAGCTAAACTTATTTAGCCTGTCTGTCACCTTGGGAGGGTGTGTGTGTGTGGGGGGGGGGGTAAAAAACAGTGTCTTGCATTGCCTTCAAAACACTGTTTTTTTCTGGGTCTGAGTAAGAGGCATCAGCTCTTTCTGTTTACTAACGACTATGTTACAATAAGCTCTTTTTTATTGTCTCCTCTTTGTTGGGTTTCTAGTCTTTCTCCTTCCTTCCTTCCTTCCTTCCTTCCTTCCTTCCTTCCTTCCTTCCTTCCTTCCTTCCTTCCTTCCTT
>JANHFL010008786.1:59073-69893 GCA_032468155.1 Oxyrhabdium leporinum
ATAGAATAGAATAGAATAGAATAGAATAGAATAGAATAGAATAGAATAGAATAGAAAATATGGAATGGAATGGAATGATATATGGGATGGAATGGAATGGAATGGAATGGAATGAACAGAACAGAATTGAACAGAACAGAACAGAACAGGAATAGTCTTTATTTGACTAAGTATGATTAAATGCACAAGGAATTTTTTCTCTGGGGCAGAAGCTCTCAACATACATGCAAAGCAATGGAGTAATAATAATCATAATAATGATACCAATAAGAGTAGGTAGTAGAAAAGATGAGAAGGGTAACAACAACAACAACAACAACAACAATAATAATAATAATAATACAGTACATGGGTAAATATGTTTAGACATAAGACAGTACATGAGGATTTGGTGTTCAGCAGAGCGATGTCACGAGGGAAAAAACTGTCTCTGGGTCTAGTTGTTTTGACCTGCAATGCCCTGTAGTAGTGTCCCGAGGGGAAAAATAAAAACAGTTTATGTCCAGGATGCGAGGGGTCTGTAGATATTTTCTCAGTATCCATGCAGTATACAGGTCCCCAATGGAAGGCAGGCTCTTTGCAATTGTTTTTTCTGCAGTCCTAACTATCCGTCGAAGTCTGTGTCTGTCCTGATGTTGCCGTACCAAACCAGACAGTTATCAAAGTTTCAGAAAAGGAAGTGTTGACTAAAGTTAATAATCATATCGTGAAAGATATCACTTTTGCTCCTGCAACAGAGAAGAAGATTCTGCTATGGTGTTTGTTTCCAATGAAGTTGGAGAGCATTCAATTACAACGAGAGATTTGAACGTAAACGAAAATACCATCATCCAGTTTGAGGTACTGCTTTCTTGCTGTCGAAAATGTTTTAAATCTTTGCTTGAGCATTTCTCTGGGCATGTTACATTTTTTGAAGGATATGGAAGGATCGTGTTAGTACGATTTATGACGTTCTAACAGCTGCCTAATCCATAAAGATCAGCAGACCATTTAATTATTGCAATGTAAAAACAGTTAACAGTGCAGTTATTATTATCGTTCAAGTTTATACGATATGAAATCATATAATTTTCAACACGGGCCTCAAAATTGAAGATATGCTGTAAGACTGACAGGAGGTTACAGGCAGGAATAGTATGTCCTTGTTTAATTCTCCGTCTCAAGGTATATAAAACATTTAGACATGCTATGAAATTGTACTTTTATCCACCAGACATATATAGTAGTCCTCCATGTAGGGTCCACAATCGCAACCCTAATTTCCGTCACTAAGCTAGGCGGTTGTTCAGTGAGTCCCACTCGATTTTGTGAACTTTTGGTCACTGTTTTTACTGCCATGGTTAAATGAATCAAACGGTCATTAAGCAAATCCAGCTTTCCCCGTTGACTTGGTGTGTCAGAAGACAGCTGGGAAGGTTGCAAATGGTGACCATATGGCCCTGAGACACCGCACTTATTGTGAATACATAGTAGTTGCCGAAATGTCAGAATTTGGATCGTGTGAACTTGGGGATATTACGATAGTTGTAAGCGTGAGGACCAGTCATAAGTCACTTTTTTTCAGTGCTGTTGCAGCTTCACTACACAAGTAGTTGTGAGTCAAGGACTACCTGTAATTGAACAAATTTCTTAAAAATGCAAAAGACATCTCATAACTCTAGCATTCAAGGAAAACATCCTTGTTTTCTTCCCTTAGGAAAATATATTATATCCAGGTAGTCCTTGACTCACGAGCAGAATTGAGCCCTCAATTTTTGTTGCTAAATGAGACATTTGTTAAATGAGTTTTGGCACAGTTTACGACCTTTCTTGCCCCAGTTGTTAAGTGAATCACTGCAGTGGATAAGCTAGTAGCCCGATTGTTAAGTGAATCTGGCTTCCCCATTAATTTGGCTTGTCAGAAGGTCACCAGAGGGGATCCCATGACCTTGGGGCACAGCGACAGTCATAAGTAGGAGCCAGTTGCCAAGCGTCTGAATTTTGATCACAAGATCATGGGGATGCTACAAAGATTGTAACTGTGAAACGGTCATAAGTCACATTTTTCAGTGCCGCTGTAACTTTGAATGGTCACTAAATGAACTGTTGTAAGTCGAGGACTACCTGTATTATTTAACGTATGTAAACAGGGAGCAAATCAGGGGTGGGATTCAACTGGTTCGGACTGGTTTAGGCGAACCGGTATCTCCGACGTTGAGCTGGCCAGCTAACTTTGCTCCGATGATCAGCTGGGCCCGCCTACCCGCCCCTGCGCTTTTCTCTCCTTTATCCTCTCAGCTGATTTCGCGCGGCGGAGCGGATTGCCGTGCCTCAGCTGTAGTTACTGTGTTACTACATAGAAGATAAGCTGGTTGTTTTGAAGCTGCGCACACGCGCAAAGTGCGTGTTAGGCGCACTCACGCGCGAGAAGCACACAATCACCAAACCAGTTATGAAACCGGTTGAAACCCACCACTGGAGCAAACAGCACATTCACTGACACTGATGATGTTACCTAGTTGGGTAATGAAATGTCTGCAAGCAAACAACCAAGCTTAAAGAGGAACAAGGAGTCCACGTTAAGAAAATAAGAACTTGAAAAAGGGAATCTTTTAGGATTATAACATTGTGATGTAAGTTGTGATATTGAACAGAGGATAGGCAGAAAGGAATATCAACATCCACTTACTAAATAGAAATAAGTAATTGCGTCCTCAGTACAACCCTCAAAGTATATGCTGTATTCAAGGGTTTAATTAAAATCGAAGCTGAAACATAATACAGAAATTTGTGCTTACACTAACACATTTATGCAAACCATTAATAGTCCCAGCACATTCTTGTGCAGTTCTAAGAGGCTACAGGACGTTCACCTTGTGTATTCTTAGCAAAAACCTCCCCTGACTGTTTATTCATCCACATTTCAATTTGTCATGACAACTAATTAATAATATATAGAATGCAAAGTGTTTTATATTTTACAATATAGATTAAAAGCATGTTCAACAAATGCTTTTGAGGTCACCTTCAGAAGGAAAACATTTTCAGTGTGTTTACCCCCCGAAAAGTTATACTTCACATTTAGACATCTAGGAAAGACATTTTTTTTTAAATGTTCAAGAGATGCTAATAAACAAAATGTTATTATAGATAGTGCAGGAGCTGTCACTCTAGATTTCTGAAGCTAATGAACCAAATCATGTCCTTGTGATTCTAGATCCTCAGTTGATTAGATCTAAGAATAGCAAGCTCACATGTATTATGTAGTTGTTTTAATCCATGGTGGTAAAAAAAAAATCAGAGTCTTGTAGAACCTTTTCCAATTAACACATTTTATTAAAAGATGTTATGGTAATTAATATTATGCTTACAGCATTTATAGATGGGGTAAAATTGTGCATTCCTATATTAATTCTATCTTAATTAATTAATTAACTAAGATGATTAAGGGCCTGGAGACAAAAACATATGAAGAACGGTTACAGGAATTGGTGATGGCCATTCTAGTGAAAAGAAGGACCAGGGGTGACATGATAGAAGTATTCCAGTATTTGAGGGGCTGCCACAAAGAAGAGCGGGGTCAACTTATTCTCCAAAGCACCCGAAGGCAGGACAAGAAACAATGGATGGAAACTCATCAAGGGAGAGATGCAACCTGGGATTAAGGAAAAACTTCCTAACAGTGAGAACAATTAACCAGTGGAAGTTCTAGGTGCTCCATCACTGGAGGTTTTTAAGAAGAGATTGGACAACCACCTGTCTGAAATGGTATAGGGTCTCCTGCTTGAATGGGGGGTGGTGTTGAACTGGGCTAAAAGACTTCTAAGGTCCCTTGCAGCTCTATTCTGACTAATGATTAATTAAATCTATAGTTTATATTTCCTTCAAAAGTTTCAAGGGGAAAAAAGGAACAAAAGATATTGATAGAAGAGAATATTTGTAGATCAAGGTTGAAATGAAATGCTCTCTAACCTTGGTTATTTTCTTGCGGACGTTTCATTACCAAACTAGGTAACATAGTCAGTGCTAGTAGGGAGCAGGGTTTGCTCATTTTATATACTAGTGGCTTGCAAGCTATCAGTAAACAACAGCCAAATCAAGGAACTGGCAAGACCACTCACACCAACACTGACAAGGCAGTGCTACTGCATAAAACCTGGTTCCATGTGTTGTAACAAGGGGTATTTTGTCTACGAATTGCATGTGAACATAAGCCAAATGTGTTTGGCTAGTGCATTGATGCTGTTACCTAGCTTGGTAATGAAACTTCTGCAAGAAAACAACCAAACTCAGAGGACCCCACAGTTCAACCCTGAGCTACAAATATTCTCTTCTGTCGATAAATAAATAAATGAAAGGATTGTAGCCACGTCTCCATCTGAGGTCCTGCCCAAATCACATCTGAATTCTTACAGAAAGATTCAGGGTGTTCTTCTTTTAATAGTGTGCTACGCAGAGAGTACCCTTAAGTTCACCATGAAGGATTTGTTTGATTTCAGATTAATATTGGCTGCACCACAGATAGTTCTTCTGCTGACCCGGTGAAACTTGAATTCTCTCGGGACTTGGGCGCAACGTGGCACCTGCTTCTTCCTTTATGCTACAGTAGCAGCAGCTATCTCAGTTCTCTCTGCTCAGTTGAGCATCATCCAAGTAGCACCTTCTACGCTGGGACAACCCAGGGCTGGAGAAGAGAAGTCATCCATTTTGGAAAGCTACATCTTTGTGGGTAAGCAATTGTTTTCCATCTCACCTAGCTTCTCTCTCTCTCTATCTTATTTTTCTGTGTTCCGTAAGCAAGGTTAACGGATTATATCGGTGTCAACGTACCGACTGACAAACCCAACCACAGCAAGCACGGTCGAGGTGATCCAATCTCGGAATGCAAAACTTTATTGAGTACGTCATTTCAACAGTGATGAGGGCAAAACCAGATCTGTCTAACTCCTGCACAAACCCACATAATTAAAGTATAGAATTCTCCCTTTCCCCTATTAGTTCCGGTCACATTGTCCAATGGAGTGTCATTGTGTTGTTATGAGAAAAAAGTCTTTAGTTTTGGCAAACACCTGCCAAAGTGTCCTTGGCTCTCACAGCTCGTCGATGTCTGGAGCCTATATTCTATCTCCCCCTTCCTTCACCACCACCCCCAGTTCGTTGGCAAGCTGAAAAGTGATAATAGTTGCAACAGCATAAGCGTGCTTCAAACTTGACAATCTGATCATAAACAGAGTTACTAGGCAGTGAGTTCAGGAGAACATAATTCAGGTAAGCATGCATGATTATATAGGTAGTCCTCAACTTATGACCATTATTGAGCCTAACATTTATGTTGCTATGTGAGATATTTGTTAAGTGAGTTTTGCCTCATCTTATGACCTTTCTTGCCGTATTTGCTAAGTGAATCACTGCTGTTGTTCAGTTAGCAACACGGTTGTTAAGTGAATCTGGCTTCCCTTTGACTTGGCTTGTCACAAAGTCGCAAAAGGGGATGACGTGAACCCAGGATGCTGCATCCGTCATAAATATGAATCAGTTGCCAAGCATCTGAATTTTGATCATTGTGACCCTGGGGGAATGCTACAATGGTCGTGAAAATGGCTCCAAGTCACCTTTTTCAGTGATGTTGTAACTTTGAACGGTCACTAAACGAACTGTTGTAAATTGAGGACTACCTGTATTGCTTGGAATGTCTGCAGAGGTTCTCAACAATCCAGGTCACGGCTGTCCCAAAGGTGCTTTTTTTCTAAGAGGCCACTGGCCTTCCTTGTTTTTCTTGGAAGACATTTCGCTTCTCATTCCAAGAAGCTTTTTCAGCTCTGACTGGATGGTGGGGGGAACGGAAGGGTTTAGGATAAACCTCCAAGTGGCCTCAACGACTCAAATGACCAGCTGTTTGCAAGGTGTATAAATCCTTCCCTTCTCCACCATTCAATCAATCAGAGCTGGAGAAGCTCCTTGGATGAGAAGCGAAACGTCTTCAGAGAAAAAAAAAACCAGAAAGTCCAGTTGCCTCTAGAAAAAAAGCACCTTGGGGAAAACCAGGACTTGGACGATGGAGAATCTCCACCGACAATCAGCGTGCCTGCATCGACTGTGAGAAGTAGCATTTCTGCCAAGTGACAAAATACTAAAAAAATACAGCAGACCTTACAATCCCTTGGAAAAACTGGAGCAAAACTAAAGAAACCTCCCCCCCCCTCGGTTGTTTAATAATGAAACAAAATATTTAATTTTTAAATGTGAGCATGCATTTTTTATCGTCTTTAATCCCAGAATGTTTAGCATCCCTGCTGCTCCAAGTCACATTCTCAAACCTTTTCTCTAATTTTCCAGCCTGTCAATCAAAGAGGAGAGCCAAATGCCTACCAGAGTTGCGTGTCACACAAGTTGTGTCACACAAGCACTACTCCATGTTAGTTGACTGTTGTTGTTTTTTTTCTTCGCCCGACATTCAGTGTCGATGTCGGACAGTTTATTTTCTTGCCGCCCTGACCTACCGCAACCCCCTTGCAAACACACACACACACATACACCCTTGAGACCACAGTGTTAAACAGTAGAAACAAATAGAATCATGCTTTTCAGGACAACTTGCAGCGATGTGGAAATGTGTGTATTAAAAAACAACAACCCAAATTTTAAGCTAACACCAGCTCAGCTATAAAAGTAGAATGGTTCAAAAATCCTCATTCCTTGTTTTTTCTGCCCAGTCCCTTTCTGAATGACTTATCTTCTAGGAACTTTCCAGAAGTTAGTAATAGAACATACAATAATAGGGTTGGAAGGGAAATATTATTGTATTTTCATTTTTATTGTATGCCAATCCTATAACGCAAGATAATAAGAGTCAATGCAACTGTCTGTTTCAGCTTGGTGAGATTCAGATGGTACCAAGGATTTTATCCCGCTGGGTCTCAACCGGTGACCTGGGCCATTGACAACGTATACATAGGGCCACAGTGTGAGGAGATGTGCAGTGGACACGGCAGTTGTGTCAATGGGAGCAAGTGCATCTGTGACCCCGGATATTCTGGACCCACCTGTAGAATAACCACCAAGAACCCTGATTTTCTCAAGGATGATTTTGAAGGTATAGTACTAAGATCGAAGTGCTTCCGTGGTGAAAAGATTTGCCGGTGACATCATCATTGCCTGGGGGGAGGTCTAGTTAGGGGCACCTTTTATGTCCCTGTGAAGGTGCCCACTGATGTGGTACACATTTATCTACTCATGGTTGCCCGCTTTTGAACTGCTGGGTCAGCAGGAGCTGGAGTGTGTGATGGGAGCTCACCCCGTCACACGGCAATGACAGGACTCAAACGCAAGTCTGCCGATTGTTAAGCCCAGCATTCTAACTTAGTGAGACACTGTACTCTGAAGATATGGTGAGCGTACTTAGCTTTTGTGAAAAAAACATCCTGGTGCCAAACCATCAAGAGGAGCTCATTGGTTCGGGACCAAATGTTCCTTCCTTTCTAGACACATTAGTCCCACTGTTTTCCTGAAGATCTCATCCAGAACAGTTGTGATTGGGAAAGCAATTTCCATTTTTAATCGTCACTTTGTAAATATTAAATAAACATTAATCCAAACCGGCTGAATTTAATCCACTGGACAAAATCAAAGTTTATAGGAAATTGGATCGATCCTTGACGAGGCATTTATTCATTTACACAGAGGTGTCCCATGCAATTTTTAATTCCTAGCAGAAATGTTTCTGGGGTCAGTCCTAAAGTAGCATCAATCTCTGTTTGCATTCAGGTCAACTGGAGTCGGACAGGTTCTTACTGGTGAGTGGCGGAAAACCATCCAGGAAGTGTGGAATCCTGTCGGGAGGGAACAACCTGTTCTTCAACGAGGAAGGATTGCGAATGTTGATGACCCAAGATCTGGATTTATCTCAAGCTAGGTAACTCCCATTCACAAATAGATCAAGTACAATTGCGTAGACTCTTTTCTCTAAGGCCTATTCTGGACGTGGTTGAACCTGGGGCTAAATTTCCCAGTCTTCTCTGAATTCCAGAAGTTCTTTAGCAGGGTGATAATGTAACTGTGAACACTACAAACCAAGGTCAAAATACACTGGGATTTCATTGGTCTAACGTAGCCTAGTTTCGCTCAATGTCTTATTTACCTATTTCGTTTGTTTTATTCCTCAAACAAAAAAAATTGCAAATTTGTACAAACAAAATATGAATGCGATAATGTGATCACGTAACTGAGAACAGCACAAACTGAGGTCAAAATACACTGGAATTTCATTGGTCTAATCCAGCCTAGTTTTGCTCAATGTCTTATTTATTTATTTATTCGCTCGTTGGTCTTATTCTTCAAGCAAAAACAAAATATGAAAATTATAACAGGATGGGATGATAGGCATGCCAGTGCACTTACAAATGCCCCCTGAGGATCCTCCTTAATATGGAGTGAGGTACACAAACATTAAATTAAAATTAAAACCATGAAAGTTAATTTCTGATACGACTGACTCTAGTAAGATAGTCCAGACTTGGACAATTTTGTTACAAAAATTGAGGGTTTTTTTTTACAATCGAGCTTAGAAGCGGCTTACGTTAAGTTTAAAGCGGTCATTTGCAAGCTTTACGTTGTGATTAAAGCTATTTAAAAAAAAGTCATTTACAGGTAAAGGTACAATTTTGTATGCAATATAAGCAGTATAAGCTGGAGGTTTCCTCAGAGGGTCTCAGGAGGCCGGGAGAAGGCGGCAAATGACAAAAGCCACACTATTATGTAAGTTCCATCTCTTCCATACATGTGTTCCTTTGGTCATTTTGATGTGGGGCATCATCAGACCATGAAGATGCTTCTGGATACTTTTCAACCAGATGTATAATTTATTGATTTATTTAATTTTATTTATAATCCCGCTATTAAAAAAAAAACACAACTCACAGCGGCGAACATATCTAACAGTCCTTCCTCCTCCTATTTTCTCCACAACAAGTGATATGAGTTGGACTGAGAGAAAGTGACTGGCCCAAGATCACCCAGCCAACTTTCATGCCTAAGGCGTGAGGTGTGAACTTACAGTCTCCGGGTGATTGGCCCAAAGTTATCCAGCTGGCTTTCATACCTAAGGAGGGACTGGAACTCACAGTCTCCTGGTGATTGGCCCAAGGTCTCTCAGCTGACTTTCATGCCTAAGGTGGGACTAGAACTCACAGTCTCCGGGTGATTGGCCCAAAGTTATCCAGCTGACTTTCATGCCTAAGGTGGGACTAGAACTCACAGTCTCCGGGTGATTGGCCCAAAGTTATCCAGCTGGCTTTCATGCCTAAGGTGGGACTAGAACTCACAGTCTCCTGGTGATTGGCCCAAAGTTACCCAGCTGGCTTTCATGCCTAAGGCGGGACTAGAACTCACAGTGATCCTGATTGGCCCAACTGGCTAGGGTAGAATTAGAATTCACAGTCTCCCACTTCTAGCCTGGTGCCTTAATCACTAGATCAACCTGGCTCTCTTGGTATTATATATTTCATTAAGCCATGGTTTGCTTCAGTTATTTTGCAGAATAAGCCAAAGTGCCTAGGTTCATACATAACATTAAGCCCTAAGCTTAATGTTAAATAGCTTTATAAATAGGTTTATAAATAGCTGGGTTGGCTTAACGTATTAAGGGTAAAACCAAATAAACCACATTGTAGTATATCAATATTTCCCAGTAATATTCCACCCACTGATAAATTTTGACCGTTGTCCCATGTGATCCTATCATTAGGAAGAGTGAGGCAGCCTCCCCTGAAGAAATAAAGGAAATTGGTCACTCGAAGTTTTTATTTATCATTCTATTCTTGTGACGTCACCTGTTGGGTGATAAAAACAAGTAGGTAGTCCTCAATTTACAACCATTCACTTAGTGACCATTCAAAATTACAACGGCACTGAAAAAAAGTGACTTAGGGCCGTTTTTTTCACACTTAAAACTGTTGTTTGATCACATGATCAAAATTCGGATGTTTGGAAACTGGCTTGTACCTATGACAGTTGCGGTGTCCCGAGCTCACGTGATCTCCTTTTGCGACAAATGGGGAAGCCAGATTCCTTTTACAATCGGGTTACTAACTTAACAACTGCCTTGATTCACGTAACAACTGTGGCAAGTAAAATCATAAAATAGGGACAAAATTCACTTAACAACTGTTTCACTTAGCAACAGAAATTTTGGTTTTAATTTTGGCCATACATCGAGGGCTGTATTTAGACTTATTTGGGGGGCGGGGCGGGGGAGAAGAGAATCTCCTGTGAAATATTTTGTCTTTTTTCTACAAACCAAGCAGGTTCTATAAATCTTTACCCGAGTTGGCTCTACGCAATTCCAATTCCGCACTAACGGGGAGAGCGACATCTCCTGTAGTATAAATAACTTTTTAATCTGAGCAGACTGAACTCTCTTGCATACTAACTGCTCAGTAATGCGCTGCTCGACAGTGATTGATTGATTGAAACCTGGTGTGTATTGCCAAGATGTCTTTGGATGCTTCATTTGGAGTTCCAAAATATTTGCAAGCTAGCTTTGAACTGCCAACATTTATTTACGGTTGGGAGCTGCCAGATTCTGAGCAAGCTGGTGTTGAGCTATTTAAAAGAGCAACTGTTAAATTCTAGCATCTTTTGCACCTGATTAGAAATTCTTTGATGAGTGAGGTTGCGTTTAAAAAGAACAAAAAAAACCCTATGTAAACTAGTTTAAAAGTAAAGCTCCTGCTTACAAGTTACTGGGTGGGCTTACAAGTTAGAGGGTGCCCTCTACATGGGGCTCCCTAATAGGAGCATCCGGAAACTTCAACTGGTGCAGAATGCGGCCGCGCGGGCGGTTA
>JANHFL010008786.1:82304-100761 GCA_032468155.1 Oxyrhabdium leporinum
TGGCTGCAGTTAATACATGAATAATTAGATATGCATTTTCTTTACTCAAAGAATCAGGCATAATTCCCAACAAAAATCTTTCCGGTTTAAAATCAATACGCTGTTGTATCATCTTTTCCAACCATGAATGTATTTTTTTTCCAATATTTTTTTTCCAATATATTTTTGCAAACACTTGTACCCAGACGACACACCGTGTAATAGAAGATTTTGTATGAAAATAAAATAAAACTTACTTAAAAAATAAATAAATATATGAACCAGTTGCCAAGCGCCTGAATTTTGATCAGGTGGTCATGGGGATGCTTGCAAAGGTCGTAACTCTGAAAATTGGTCGCAAGCCACATTTTTCAGTGCCGTTGTAACTTTAAGTGAGCCACTGCAGTTTACTAAGTTAGTAGCACGGTTGTTAAGTGAATCTGGCTGCTCCATTGAATGTGCCCATTCAGAAGGTCGCAAAAGCGGATCACGTGACCCCTGGGAGACTGCAACCGTCATAAATATGAACCAGTTGCCAAATGTCTGAATTTTGATCATGTACGAGGGTCGTAAGTGTGAAAAAAAAAATTATCTGGAAGCCACTTGTGTTGACACGCGGGCAATTTCCATTTCTAGTGCGACTCAGTTCCGGTGGATCCAAAAAGGAGAAGAACCAGAAAAACAAAGCTGGGCGATAGATCACGTCTACATTGGAGAAGCATGTCCCAAACTCTGCAGCGGCCACGGATATTGTACCACGGGGGCCGTTTGTATTTGTGATGAAGAATACCGAGGTCAGATTTTGGGCAGATGCTCTGTTTCCTTCCTCAGATGTTCAGGGTGGCTGCGGGGTGCTTCTGCTCCTTTAAATAGCTTGTCTTGTGGCAGATTAGGTGGTTACTTCGACAGTCGAGCTCTAGATTGGTGTGGATAGTTCTAGAACAGAACAGAATAGAATTCTTTATTGGCCCTTTGATACCCAAGGAATTTGTCTCTGATTAACAACAAAGTGATAGGTCGTGGATCATAAACCATAGTTGCCATCATTAATCATAAGATATAAACAAGTGTTTATCCCCTATGGAAGCGATATTTTATTAGCCTGCTGCCACGTTCTGAATTTTCTTCCTGGAGATGCACAATCTTCCGTTTTCAAAAAAGTGAATGCAAAACAGAACATCGTTTTCCACCCCGAATCTAAGCCCATGCTCTGGTTTTCATTTCATTCCAGCCCAGCTCTGGCCTACCCAGAGACCGCAGATCGTCTGTTTTTCAAAAAGTGAATTCAGAAAAAAATTCAAGTATAAAATTCCACTTTAAATCTAATCTGCCCCGTGCATTTAATGACTGCATGAGGAATTTTCCTCCGGAGACCCAAAATTGTCCATTAAAAAAAACTAAACGTAGAAACAATTCTAAACCTAAAGTTCTACCTTGACTCTTATCACACTTTCTTCTTGCATTATTATTATTATTATTATTATTATTATTATTATTATTATTATTATTATTATTATTATTATTATTATTATTATTATATCATCGCCTGTCTGGTTCGCCTACTGTCAGCATCAAGAATTTTCCTCCTGGAGATCCCAAATCAGCCTAAAGAAATTCAGCTGCTAGAAATAGAAATGTTAAGGCATCTGAAGGATGCCCAATTTGGAAAGACTATTCTAAAATGCAAGGGGAAGAAAAATCAATACATTCATACATCCACAGAATTTAACTATTGGTAGCCCTAACTTAAGGACCATTTGTTCAGTAACCATTTGAAGCTACGACAGCAATGAAAGAGGAATCTTACAATGGGTCCTTGAAGTTCTCACCATCCTACTACCGTCACGGATCGTGAGATGGGTGCTTGGCAGGCAGCTTGCACTAATAATGGTTGCAACGTCCTGCAATCACACAATTACTATTTGTAATCTTTCCTTCCGACTCCCCATAAGGAAAATCAGTGGGGAAGCTGGGAGGGAAAGTCCTAAGTCCCTCCAGTAAGTCAATTTCACCCTTCCCCATCCATCACCAGCCATCCCTGGTCCTGTTGTGCTCGCGTCATATCTTACCTACCAACCAGCCCGCTTGCAAACCTCCTGGGATTCATTTAGTGACCTGCAATCCTACCTAAACGAGAGCAATGGGATGTGCCATGATTGCTGTCATTAAATGATGGAGTCCCATGACGTTGCACTCTATGACCACACTACTTAGTGATGGAAATAATTAAGCCTGGGAGTAACTCTGCATAGGACTCCTACGGTATCTTGAACATCTGTGTTGCATCCATCCGAGCTGATAGTTCAGCAAACATGAATATATATTTTCAGATGCAATAACTTGATAACTGTTGAAATGAGATACTTCTATTTATTTTCTTCAGGTGATGACTGCTCTGTTTTCAACCATGAACTTCCCAGCTACATTAAAGACAATTTCGAGTCGGCAAGAATTACCGAAATAAACTGGGAAATTATTCAGGGCGGAGTGATAGGGAATGGATGTGGACAGCTAGCCCCATACGCTCATGGTGACTCTCTCTATTTCAATGGCTGTCAGATAAGGCAGGCGGTGACAAAGGCCCTGGATTTAACCCGAGCAAGGTAATTTTAGGCATCATGAATCTAAAATGCTTCCCAATTTAAACAGTGTGATCAAATATTTTTAGGCATTCAGGAAATGAATGGCAGTTAAACGAGGACTAATTTTAAGAAGCAAAATTGGAGAGATCAGTAAGAGATCAATAAGAGCCAACCCCACTCCTTTCTAGCGCTGAGGATGTTACCTAGTTGGGTAATGAAATGTCTGCAAAAAAAACCCCCTAGCAAGTTCAGAGACCAACAAGAACCCCACAGTTCAAATCTGAGCTACAGATATTCTCTTAGATTTTTGTGCTAGCTGAATGGTAAGGCTCACAGGATTTTCGAATGTGTAAGTAAGTGCAAAGTACAAAACATTGAATTGTATGCAGATGGAAAGCACTTTCGCTTGGATGCATTCAGATAGATGTTCCATAAGTCAAAACATAGAAATCTAGTAGGAAAGTAGAAAAGAGACCATAGGAGAAGAGAAGTTAGTAGAGAATGGTGACTGGTTTTATAACTGCATCCTTTCCTATGCCGAAAACTATTGGCAACTAATTTTTAATAGTGACTCAGAGGGCAGAATGAGTCTCTAGGAGTCATAATAGATTCCATTAGACCGTAACAAGATGTTTATAAAAAAAAAAAATCCATCAGACCAAGCTAGATGTTTATAAAAGAAATAATAATAGAAATGCTGGGAAGAAAGTTATCTACTCTAATACTTATTTATATTTTATTTATTTATTTATTATCAAATATATTTGCCCCCCATCTCGTATCTGACGACTCAGGGCAGCTAACAACTTAAAAACATTAAAAACAGGAGATAAAGAATGACTAATTCTCATAATTTTATATAATAATTTTAATAATTGAATTATTTGATGATGCTAATTACTAAGAATTGTAAAGTTTTAATTGTTTTGCCTTTGTGTATGTGGTTTGTGTATGAGTGGGTGGGTGTCTTTGTGTGTGGGTGTGCGTGGGTGTAGCTGCCAGTGTTTGGATAATTCTTTTGTTCTTCTCGTAGATCGTGAATTAACTCCTTCTCTTTGCTATCGTCCTTCCTCCTGCTTTCCCCTCCCTCCCAGCAAAATAATGTTTGTTTTGCAAATTGGAAGTCTTTCACAAACTGATAGTTGCAACACAAATCTCAGTGACCCCAACACTGTGGACAAAGCTGTGTTGCTCCAGTACAGCGTAAACAATGGAATTACATGGCAAGTCATTGCACAACATCAGCCAAAAGACTTTATACAAGCACAAAGAGTGTCTTACAATGTGCCACTGTGAGTATGCCCTTATACTACGTTTCTCTTTAGAGTGAAAAGCGTCCAGCGTGAAAAATCAGGACCTCAGGCTAAATTCTTTTTAAGCCGATTCACGCTATTGCGCCTATAACACGAGATCTAGTCAATCAACGGTCAGCATTAAATTGGTGCTGGATAAGAGCGGAATTCAAGAGGTTGAACTTAGACCAGTTTGCGGGAACGTAACGACTCCAGGCTAATTCCTCTCTTGACTCCGCCCGCGGTCTTTCCTGCGAAAGTCATCTAATCCCTGAATAAAGAACAGATGGAATCTGGTTTTGAGAGAGATGGGGACATGTGGCCCTGGGTTATTGCAAAACACCTTCTTTGAAAACGTGCAGCCAAACCAATTATTATCTTTAGCGAATGCAACTTCAGTAAAGGTGAACTGGTTTCAGGTTTATTTAGCTTGTTTGTCTATGTTATTAAATTTATATGCCATCCTTCTCACAGAGAAGGCCACTCTGGGTGATAGTCAAGAGATAAATATAAAAAGAGTTCAATTTTGAAAAGCTACATATAAAACTAGAAGGAAGGAGATAGACGGCACAGGGATGAGATCTTCTGCTTTATAGCTTGTGTTTTCTTCAGAAGCTCCAGATACTACACATTATACTCCCAATTTTACCTTCACAACATTTTTGTGAATTAGGTGAGGCGTGACCAACAATAAGTCACTTAGCATTCCTCAGAGCCAGCTTCAACATCCATTTCTAGAGCAGAGCTGCTGGATTCCGATAACAATTTTCAACAACCGGAATCCTTGATGGATTTTAAAATGGCCTTAGAACTCAAAATGGGATCAGAGTAACAGAATTGGAAGGGGCCTTGGAGGTCTTCTAGTCCAACCCTCCGTTCAAGCAGGAGACCTTATACTGTTTAGAATACAGAGTTGGAAGGGACCTTGGAGGTCTTCTAGTCCAATCTCCTGCTTAGGCAGGAAACCCTATAT
This sequence comes from Oxyrhabdium leporinum, assembly GCA_032468155.1. Classification (NCBI taxonomy): domain Eukaryota; kingdom Metazoa; phylum Chordata; class Lepidosauria; order Squamata; family Cyclocoridae; genus Oxyrhabdium; species Oxyrhabdium leporinum. The sequence continues at coordinate 87,131 of JANHFL010008786.1, forward strand.
ACCATTTCAGACAACTGGTTATCCAATCTCTTCTTAAAAACTTCCAGTGTTGGAGAATTCACCACTTCTGAAGGCGAGTCATTCCACCGATTAATTGTTCTGTCAGGAAATTTCTTCTTAGTTCTAGCTTGGGTTTCTGCTTGAAGTTCTCCGCTGGTTCTCTCCTCAGCTTATTGGCTTTTTTTTTTTTTGTTAGTATATACTATTTGCTTATTTCTAGCAATAATCTTAAGACCCTGACATTTAATGAAATCCAGGATGCATTTTCATCCTGCTCGTAAATTTTCACAAAAATGACCATTTCAAGAGCTACTTCAGATAAACAACCAACCTTCTGCAACATGAGATTTTCGATGTGTGGAGACCCTCAGCACCCTTTCAGAGCGCGGATTAGGGGAACTGCAGTATAAAAGATCTGAAAACGCATCCAGACCAATGTTCTGCAACATAATCTCCTCCGTGCATGTTGGGCCTCAATATCCACGCTAGCGGGATTATGAGAACCGAAATCCAAAATCTCTGAAGGCAATCAGGAAGCTGAGATGTCCTAGTCGACAATCACTTAAATATGAGCCAACAGCAGCCCAAAAAAGCCAATGCAATCCTAAGGCTGCATTAACAGAGGGACAGAATCAAGATCACATGAAGTTCTAGTACCACTTTACAAAGCTTTAGTAAGACCAAGCGTAGGATACTGCATCCAGTTCTGGTCACCACAATATAAAAAAAAAAATATGTTGAGACTCTGGAAAGAGTGCAGAGAAGAGCAACAAAGATGATTAGGGGGCCGGAAGCTAAAATGTACCCAGAATGATTACAGGAACTGAGTATGTCTAGTCTAAAGAAAAGAAGGACTAGGGGTGACACGATAGCAGTGTTCCAACATTTGAGGGACTCCTACACAGGCCAGGGGGTCAGACTATTTTCTGAAGCACCAAAAGGCAAGACAGGAAACAATGGTTAGAAACTAACCAAGGAGAGGAGCAACCTAGAACTAAGGAGAAATTTCCTGACAGTGACAACAATAAAGCAGTGAAATGGCTTGCCTTCAGAAGTTGTAGGTACTCCATCGCTGAAGGCTTTCCAAAAAAAGACAGGACAACCATTTGTCTGAAATGGTATATGGTCTCCTGCTCGAGCACAGGGCTGGACTAGAAGACCTCCGAGGTCCCTTCCAACTCTTATCATTCTACGATCTGTTCTTTTCTGCTCCCTCACTGTGTCATTTCTCATTTTAGGGAGGCACGAATGAAGGGGGTGTTACTTCGCTGGTGGCAATCCCGCCACAGTGGCTCAGGCCACGATCAATGGGCCCTGGACCACGTAGAAGTTGTTCAGTGAGTATAACGCATGCCGTCATATGACCAACAGCCCCAAATTCCACATCAGGATGGGTGAAAAAAAAAACCAGTTCATGATTGAGTCCTATTTAAACGAGGGTTTTGGAAATGCTTTATCTGCAAATCACCGTATATTGTGAAATAAAGGCAGGGAAAATGGGGACATTTTGAAATATAAGGGGGAAATATATATCAGAGCAGTGCATCCCAACCTGAGCCACTTTAGCATAGGAGGGCTTCAATTCCCAGAATTCCCTAGCCAGCCTGCAATAATGTATCTCATGCAGTGGGGAATTCTGGGAGTTGAAGACCATCCATCTTGAAAGTGGCCCTTGTTGAGGACCGTGCATTAGCAATGTAAAGGAGATTCATCAGTATAAACCTAATTTCCATTCCTTGCAACCAAATAGAACATTGCATTGCTCTTTTGTAGCGTAATATTGCTATTAACCTTGGCACGCAATTCCTTATTTTAAAATAGCAGAATACTGTTGAGAAATAAGATTCGTTATATTAGGTTCCGTGGGCAGAGATTATATTCTTCCCTAGCAGTTTTACCAAATAAAAGTGTTTTTGCCTGTTAATTCTTCCCCCCCCCCTCCCCAACACACACACTAAAATGCTCTGATGGTAGAAAAACCACTTTATATATCATTGGAAAGTTACTTACTTTTTCTCTAACGATTTCCTAAAATTCTAGTGTCATGCCCGGCTGGGACTCATCGCTACGGTGTTTGGCTGAGAGAGGTGTGCTTACCCAATAGATAGGTTCCAATGTTATTTTATTTAAAATTTTGGAAGAAATTTTGGAAGCGGATAAAATTTCGAGTTGTAAGGTTACCTCTGGAAATGTCCATTAACTGTGAAACTGTCATTTCCTTGAATCACATTTAAATTAGGGCTGGAAGAACCAATTGCTACCGAGCTTCATTTATACTATGTACTACGTACTACGATTCTCCTTTCAACATTAGCTGTGGAAAGTGTCCCTGGTTCAGAGGCTAGCTATGATCTAACTACCATGATTACTCTTACTGTCAACATCCAGCTTGAGTATCCAAATAAAAGTCCAAGATCGTTTCACTTCTGAAATGCTTACTGTTTATTGAATGCATAGCATAGGGATGGCGAGGTAAAATTAACTCTCGATTTCTAAGGTACCAGTTCCCAATATTAAACAATGAATTTCCCAGCCCAATCCTCAGTATTCCAGGTAGACCATGGAAGCAAGTTCTCTTTGTTATGGGAACCATCTGCCTTCTTCACACCTATTTCTATGACCTTGAAAAGTTTCCAGAGTCTCATGAGCTCCAGTGAAACTGCAGAAGTTTTGTTCCTCCAAATTAATCCATTCGTAGTCAACATTTCCTCCCCTTTACTCTAATGACAAGTTGAAATGAAAAGGCACGTAGCCATCCGTATTTCACTCTTGACACTAAGCCCCAGCAGACTAAGATGATGTAATTTCAGCTAACTTTATTTGGCTTAGAATTGTTGGCCAGGATCTAATCTCTTGCTCCATGTTCCTCCTTGCTCAGCCTCCCCCCACCCCCCAAAAAATATGGGGGACAGGACCCTCTCAAATTCCACATAGTTGGACTGGAGATTACAGTGAGCAGAGTTGAAATTAGGGGCATAGTGTCCTAGTGGTTAAGACCACTAGGGTTCATCAACTGAAAGGTTAGCAGTTTGAGACCCAAGCACCTCAGGATGGCGTGAGTTCCTGTTACTTGCTCCAGCTCCTGCTTATCTCTTTACCTTTAGAGTTGAAATTACTTTGTAGAAGTTAAGTTGATGTTTAAAAGTTTGTGCACTAGCTGACAAAAAATGTCATTGCCACACAGCTCTATCTTCAAACACTAATATTTAAATCAAGCCGCCATTGATCTGTTCCAAAGGAAAGCATTCAATTTGCTATCAAAAAATCTCTATGAGTCTATGGACAGCCCTAATTTAAAAAAGTGAAGATGACAAGAACAACTTAAGATTCCTTCATTTCTAGTTGATTCTGCATTATTATTATTTTTTTGCACCAGAAGGCACCAGCTTGCATGGCAACCATGCAATACTTAAATTGTAGCCTTTATCCAATAATCGGTAATTTTTCACGCTTAGCTGCCCTGCCTAGTTTTGTTTTGTTTTTAAACCACACTCTTTGCTAAGCTTGGCCTCCATCACATCAACTTCTAAGTTTAACCTAACATGAAAATAGACCTTATTACTGATTCGTCTGGTACCTTTTACATAGGTTAAGACAGAAACAATGTTCTCATTGCAAAAAATCCTAATTCTTGAGGAGTTCCTTTTTTCTATTAGAAATCTGTTAGAATATTATGGGGGTGATGCAATGATCACCAGTTAAGATGCTGGACTTGTCAGCTGGAAAGCTGACAGGGTTCGAGATCCAAGAGCCACATGATGGGATGAGCGGCATTCCTTGCTCCAGCTCCTGCCCACCTAACAGTTTAAAAGCATGTAAATGCAGGTAGATACCACTGTGGTGGGGAAGAAACAACATTCCATGCACTATGGTGCATAGTCATGCTGGCCACATGACCACAGAAAGGTCTTTGGACAATGCTGGCTCTCTCAATTCAGAAATGGAGATGAGCACCATCCCCCTAGAGTCAGACATGACTGGTCGGGGGAAACTTTTACACCTAGTATATGATGACTTAAGCAAGATGTAGAAAGACAAAAAATAATAATGAAAGAAAATGAGGAAGAAATTGAATGTTTACACCTAAGAGCAACATGCAACCCTGTCAAAGTTTTGTTTGTATTATGTATTAAGAGCCCCTTAGAGTGGGTTACAAATAAAAATATCACAAACAGATTAAAATCATTCAGTTATACGCTTGCCCTCTCTCTCATTGTCTCTCTCTTTCTCTCCTATCTATCATCTATCATCTAGCTACCATCTAGTTAGCTAGCTAGCTAGCTTATCATCTATCCATCCATCATCTATCTATCTATCTATCTATCTATCTATCTATCTATCTATCTATCTATCTATCTATCTATCTATCTATCTATCATCAGATGATTCTGTAAGATGCTTAGGCATACAAATTGAAATAATGTTATTCATGCAGGAATTGGGTATGGTCTGAGAAAAGAAGGACTAGGGGAGACATGATAGCAGTATTCCAGTATTTGAGGGGCTGCCACAAAGAAGAGGAGGTCAATTTATTTTCCAAAGCACCAGATGGCAGGACAAGAAACAATGGATGGATACTAATCAAGGCGAGAAGAAACCTGGAATTAAGGAGAAGCTTCCTAACCGTGAGGACAATTAACTCTTGTGGAACAGCTTGCCTTCAGAAGTTTTAGGTGCTTCATCAGTGGAGGTCTTCAAGAAGAGACTGGTCAGCGACCTGTCTGAAATAGTTTGTGGTCTCCTGCTTGAGCAGGGTGTTGGACTAGAAGACCTCCAAGGTCCCTTCCAGCTCTATTCTGCTTGATTCATACTACCAATACTAATACCATTAATAAGTCTGGAGAGTGGACATGGCAGTATTTGGAGACAGCTGACCAGAAGAGGACCAAATAAAGAAGATCACAAAATACGAAGGAAAATGAAGGGATTTGGCAATTTGAGAGAAGGAAAGCAGACTGCGTATAAATTAACAGAAAAGTGATGAAAAAAAGAAGTATTAAATGGAGAGTCTGTGATTATGGAAAGATATGATGACAGGGGACTGAATTTGAAAATAATAAAAGGAGGAAGAAAGCAAGCTAGGAATCCACATTTCTCCCTTTTGGGAAAATTATTGTTTTGTTGTTCTTGCTGTTGTTTAAACTTCTCAGATTGTTCTATTACCAGGAAGTTTCCTACTTGCCCCTCAACCAAATGCTAATAGGTTTCCTTCTGGCTTATTCCAAGACAGCTTGGTCAATGTATTCCGAGATCTGGCTTATTGTGATATAGATTTATCAGACTTTTCTCAGTTCTAGTATGCTAATACAAATGTGTATGACTGAATCTACTGTGAAAGCTGCTCAGAGGCAGAGAAAGTTTTTGACGGGCTTCAGATTCACTTCCTCTCACTGTGTATCTAGCACAGTAATAGACAGCCGTGTCCTCAGCTTTGAGGCTGTTCATTTGCAGATACAGCTGGCTTTTGGCATCGTCCCTGGAGATGGTGAAGCGTCCCTTGACTTTGTCTGAGTAGTAAATGCTAGTTGAGTAAATGCTTGCAACCCATTCCAGTCCTTTCCCTGGAGCCTGTCTCACCCAGTACATCCAGTAGCTGCTGAAGGTGAATCCAGAGGCTTGGCAGGAGAGACGGAGGGACCCTCCAGGGCTTCTCACATCCCCTCCGGACTCCACCAACTGGACTTGAGACTGGACTCCTAAAAAGAAAGGAATTTGTTTTAATGAGATCTCCTTCATGCAAGAACAGAACACAGAAATAAACTTTACATAGGGGAATAATTACCTTTGAGGACTACTAGTAAAGACACAAGGTTTAACCACATTTTTGCTCTCTAATGAATGGAGGGAAGTGACAGGAGAGATTGGTGGGTGTTTTCTGAAGAGGGAAACCATGGGTCTCTTTAAAGGGGAAATCGTGTCTCAATTTACATATCTGTTGGGATAAAAGAGCTGCTCGGGGCATTGACTAATATATTTCTGGGAAGCTAACTTTCATGTGCAATTAACATTCCAGTCCTAAGAAAAGGGTCAGGACCCATTTTTTTCTTGTGAGTTAATAGGAGAAAGTGACAGTTTTCTGTACATTAACTAAAAGAAAAGCCTGAAAGATTCAGCCCTTTTCAAAGGGATTCAAGGTGTTAGAGAATATATTTTCTTATTACAGATGATATAAGAAGGCTCGAACATCAGGGTTAGAATGTTTGCTATGAAAATGCTTCCTTAACCTTTGTTTATTTTATGATACATCACAAACACATTAAATGGCAGATAAACTTCAAGGAACACTTTGAATAGCAGTAGAGTTTAGACTTATATATTGCTTCATAGTGCTTGCAGCCCCTCTAGGTGGTTTACAGAGTCAGCATATTACCCCGAGCAATCTGGGTCTTCATGCTAGACTCAATGCTAGACTAGTTGGGTCCACTCAACTCAGAAAGGGAAATCATAGTATGACCAAAGGTTGTCTCTCCATTCAAACGGAATGATAAACAATTATCATTGTCTTATCCAAAATATGTTGTTTGCTGTAGGTTATCTGATGTGAACCCAGACATGGCTTCCCAATAAAGATTATAATCTCTTGAGAAGGCAAATTATTTTGAGTTCCACTGAGAGAAACTTGGAAATCTTCTTGATTGGTGTATGTATTCGTACCCATAGCATTTTAACTGTTTTAGATGCTCAGTGAATATGATAATATGAGCCATTCATTTTGTTTCTATTTCCAGAAAATATTAGAAATACCTAGAGAGCTTTCCCTGGTGACGAAAACCCCAAATTTGTCTTTTTACATTTTTTTTCATTTTCTTATTGAAGTCTCTTGAGATGTAAAATCTCCTTCTCACATTTCATTGAATCATTACAGAAATAAAATAAAAAGGGTATCCGGCCTCGGCAATGAGACAATATCTGATGATATTTGCTTTATTCCCTCCCCCACCCCCACCAGCTGGATAGACAATGGGATTTCATGTAACAACATTGGTCCCCCAATGTCAAAAATGAGGAGTGGATGCATATTCCTAATTCTCCAAGGAGGTTCTTTTCAGCAGGTGAATCTGTGAATGGCAGTTTGGACATCTAGAAGGTTTACCCTGAAGTTTCATTTCCAGTCTATTGCCATAAAACTGAAGGATTAATATTCAGTTCCATTCTTTTTGTCCTGAAGATCGATCGCCTTGGAAAGGCAGATGGAACCGGAATTTTCAAGCCATTTTCATCATCTTTCATTTTCTTACAGCAAACTCTCCAGCTACATACCTAGAACAAAAGACTCCCAAGGATCTCACTTGAAGGCGATCAATCTTAATTGGCTAATCAAGGATCTCAGGCAGGATTTGTATTTATCATGTTTCAACAGTTTTATATGTTTGCTGAATATCATGTTAAAATCCTTTCCTTTTCTTTTTATTTCCAGGAAAGATTTGAAATACCTTGACACATTTTCTCATGACAACCACCAATGATAAATTATTTTATACAAAATCTCAACCTCCCTGTCATCATTGTACTCTCCTGAGATGGCAAAGTTTCTGAGACTCAGTGGATTATTATGGATATAACCAAGAGCGATCGCAATTCCAAAATGAGATAATATATAATGTACATGTTTTATTCCCTAGCAAATTCTCTTCAGAGGCAGAGGCATTTGGATTTTCTGTGGCAACATGGCTTGCAGAGTTAAAATTGTGAGGGCACACTTTCCTAATTCTCCAAGGAGAGTCATTTCAGAGCAGATATTCCCCGAAAGTGTGTTTTCCAGGTTGGATATTTAGAAGGATTATCCTAAGGTTTCCTTTTGACCCCTCTACCAGGACATTAAAGGACTACATTCCATTCCAGTGAGATCAAATCAACTGCTAGGCTTGCAATTTTTATCTTCTTACCCCATACTTTTTTCATACCTACACCCAAACTTTCTGAAGTTTTCACTAGACAATGATCAAAGCTCATTGATAACCCAGGATTTGAGGCTTAGCCAAGTTCAAGAGCTGCTCTGAAGAAAGGAAGGTTCTTGTCTGGCATCGGATTCACTTCCTCTCACTGTGTATCCAGCACACAGAGGTGAAATCTAGCTGGTTCACATCGGTTTGTGTGAACCGGTAGGGAAAATTTGGATTATTTCAGAGAACCGGCAAATATCACCTCTGGCTGGCTCCACCCCTGAACGCTCACCGCTCACCCCACCCCAGTGTCTCTGCCTGCCTTTTCACGAGGACGTGTCTGAGACCCAACTGCTCCTGATCTGCCTGCCTGCCTGCCTGGGTAAGTAAGCCGCTGCTGTCGCTTGCCTCCCTGTTCCTTCACACCCGGCTCTGTGTCCCCGCGTGGCCTAGCAGCTAGCTGCCCTTCCCCCACAGTCCCCGGAGCTTGCCTGCCACCACCGCCACTTGCTTCGCTTCCCACCCAGTGCTGAGTCGCTGCACGGCCTAGCTAGCTGCCTCCCCCACGGTCCCCAGAGCTTGCCTTCCTCCGCTGCTTCCTTCGCTTCCTACCTGGTGCTGCATCCCCGCGTGGCCTAGCTAGCTGCCCCACCCACAGTCCCTGGAGCTTGCCTTCTGCCACGGCTTGCTTCACTTCCCACCCAGCACTGCGTCCCCACGCAGCTTAACTAGCTGCCCCCCCCTCCCACAGTCCCCGCTGTTTTCCACACTCACCCTGGGAACTTCAGCTTCTGAAAATGCCTGCTGGTTGAATGGAGATGGATTCCCAGGATCAAAAGTATTTGTCAGTGCAGGGCAGCCTGAGGCAGAAGATTGCAGAAAGATAGAGCTGTGACTCTATGAGCAACTAAATCTGCCTGCCTGCTTTGCCTGATTTGGGGTAAAGTTGCTCTTTTTTAAAATTAAAAAAAAAACAATATTCACAAAGGTGTGTGTTGTGAGTTAATTCTGTGAGTATGCTTGCTAGCAAAATTTATGCATGCAAGTAAATTTTATGTGACATTTATAGCTTTATGTTTTGAAATGTGTGGCTGTGAGATTTTATGTTGCTAAATTTCATACCTTGATGGGGTAGGGGTTGTATATTTTTGTGAGTTTTATAATTTTGTGAGTTTGGTTGTGTAATTTTGTGAGCCATGCCCACCCAGTCACATGATCACCAATCCATGCCCACCAACCCACGCCCACAGAACCAGTAGTGAAAAATTTTAAATTTCACCACTGCTGGCAATATACTTATTCTGACATCTATGCAGAGTTTGCAGCGGATATTTTCTCTTTGTGCCCTGATAGAGAAAACTATGTCGCTGCCTAGGATTGAACTTCCAACCCCCTGAGTGGAAGGTAGGCATCTTCACCTGTAGGCCATCACACTACTCAATTACAGTCAGGAGCTAATTCTCTTCAATTGTACTAGATTCTAATTTATCACCAGAAACATATAGAAATCAGCACTTACAGTATTTAAACTCAAACATGTTGAATGATTTGATTCCATATGATTCTGTTGAGACAGATAACTCTGTGCTTTTTATCTTTCTCCCCAAGATCCACTTCTGTCCCCACAATTATGACAGGCATGTGACAACCTTAGCTTCAACCAGTCAATGATGGGAAGGAATACTAGTGAAATTGATAGGGGACCCTAACAGTTACTGGGTATTGTTAATAGATACAGTGAAAATATATGATACCTGAGAATGGAAAATCCTTAAGTTGAATACTTATAATTCATAAATTTGAGCATATGGGCAAAAGGAGGTATTTACACTATTTTCAAGTAGTTGTATTTCCTTACTATTATCCTAGCTAGCTAAGATCCTTAATCTTAGCATTTAATGTGGATTTAGGGTAATATTTTTTTGTTATTAATTAATGTCTTCTATCCATCTTATAAATATATCCCAGTGAAGATATATTTGAGGAGTATGTGCTGGACTTGATATTAAAATATAGAGAATCTGACTTAATTCTGGTGGGTGATTTTAACACATTCTGTGTGCCCATTTTAATCATTTGTATTTTCTGATCAATATATCATTCCACTGCATCAATTAAATGATAAGGGAATTGGTTATGAAGGATAGAAGCTAGCCCTGACCTTTCTGATTCAGAATGAAATGAGCCCCAAATCTCCAGAGCTTTCGGTCTGTTTCAGTGACTGAACCTTGGATCATAAGATATAAAGAAGACAAGAGAGCCATTACTCATAATTGGAGTGCTTTCCCTTTATTGTTGAGCAACCATAAATTATTCTAACATTGCTTGGGTTGGGATATAAACTGAAGCTTCGTTTGCTTTAGAAATTGTAGTACTGGATTTGCCTGTTCTCTTAAATAAGGCAGCTTTATTCTTACCACATAAACGGAACTTTCTTGGATTTATGGGATGGGGTTGTGCATAGCAGATTTCCTATGCTTAGTTGCTATAGAATAAAAATCAGAAAGTGTGTTCTATATGCTTAATCTCCAAAGAAGATTAGTAATTCCAAATGTTCCCACTTAAAAGGTACCCTAATAGCACCTCTTAAAACTTGGCTAATTCATTTAAATGCTTTTTGTTGAAATAATGCTTGCTCATGTACAGTCAGACTTCAAGCTGCTTTTAGAATTTTTGAATTAGGATTAAGAAATAACATGTTTTAAATATGTCATTACACCAATAGGTATTGTTAATAGATACAGTTAAATTTTATTTCCTTTTAAGAGACACCTGCTTGTGCATGCTAGAGGGCACATTGTAAACTTGCCACAATTATCTGAGAATAATTAATGCAAGCTCTAGGCAGCACCCTCCTTGTTAAATTTTCTTTTTTTTAAGTTATCACCACTTAGTGTAATATGTTGGTTCTTTTTCTTCCTACAAAAGGATAGGGAACTTCAGTAATGTGGTTAATTTAGGGAGAGATTGAATCTGAGACAATAATGTACCCTCCATTTTTGCAGTCTGCAGTTTAAATCAGCACAGGATAAAGAGTTTAGTGAATAACAAGCCTACGTAATTTACTTTTAAACCATTTGGGGAATCCTGGGCCTAATTATTATTGAATAATTTCAGTTCAATCAGAAATGTGTATATATATTAGAGCTGCAGTCTCTGTTGCAACTGAACTTCCTAAAACAAGTTCCTTCTCTTTAAAAAAAAGGTAAGCTTTTTTTAAATATAAAAAGCTATTCTCCTCCTCATATAAATATATTATTACCATACTATTATTATTTTGTTTTTATCTGCAGTTTGTTCCTGAGTGTTAGTTGAAATATAAAATCAGCCACTGTGGAGCAATTTACCCTTAAATCTGAGAAAAGAATAAACATTTAAATTACTTCACATTGACTTGGTACCTCTCAGTACAATTCATTTATGTTAGGTTAGTCTTGTTTTATTATCTATGATAATGTGATGAACTTTCATTTTATATTTTCAATATGGATTGACAATTCTCACTGTGACAATGAATTTAGAATTGGGTTGAATATTTATGCAAGCAAAGCGAAGGTTAGGAACTTTATATATTATTTTTGTCATATCCACTTTTGTACATGTTCTGATGCCTTATATATTTGCTTGCTTAGGATTATGCTATAACATACAGAGACAGCTTAAAACGGATGGATGCCATTTTAATGTATGTCACAGCAATCAAGAGTGGCATGGCAGACTGGAAGTGACATTGCTCAGCAATAGCAGGAACAACCATATAGATCGGTTGTAGTTGCATGGCTAATCCATCCAGAAAGCAGATTGTATCATCATCTGTATTTCTTTTCCTCAGGGTATTCTGTTTTCAACTCCTGAATGTTTGAAGACTGCTCAGGATTTGGTAAAGCTATATTTACATGAATCCAATCGTGTTTACCGTGACAAGATGGTTGATGACAAGGATTTGATTGTTTTTGATAAAATGCAAGCAGAGGCAGTGAAGAAGTTCTATGATGTAAGTGTTCAATCACCCACCAAAAACAAAATGACTAATATGTGCGTTGCAAAAAAGCAAAGCTTATTAGCCTTGTAAGGTTCCTCCTCATCATAAAGAAGAAATATTGCACAATTTAGAAACCAATTTTATTTTCTAAATTGTTATGGGTGTTATGGGGCTTTCTGCTTCTCTATCAGGAAACTTTGCGATAAGATAACCCTTTGAAACGTGTTTTCTATGGCTGAAAACAATTATTACATATCAATGCAAAAGAGAAATATATGACATGTGTGGTCTGCAAGAAGGTTTGGGTGATGGGACGATCCTAGGTATTACATTTTATCCATCCTTCTCTCTAGAGTTGAGAGACTGCAATGGCTAATGCTTGATGACATTTTTGTTTGCTGCATCTCTGCTAAACTGGAACACTGTGTTTTTCTTTTTCCCTTCTTAGGACACAGAGGAAACTTTGGAACAAACCAAGAAGATGAATATCTACTGCCATTTTGCAAAAGGGGTAGGAGAACCCAAATACATGCCTGTCCAGAATTGGGAATCATTGAGCCAGATTCTTGTGGAAGCTTTGGAGAACCACAATGAAGTTAATGCTGCCATGAACCTGGTGCTCTTTGAAGATGCCATGTGCCACATGTAAGGGGAGTTTTGATTTTCATATGATTGTGATTTTCCTTAGATACTGTAGGTTTTGGGTTGTATCCACAAAAGTAGGAACAATGGATGACCTTCTACAAAGAAGTCCTCAGTTCACTGTTTGTACAGAGGGTCTTAACAAATTTTTCTCGATTTTTCAGCTATATAGAAAGAAGGGTCCATTTAGCAGAATATCAATCGCCTTTCATTGATTACTGTCCTTCTAAGAAAGGGAGTGATTGGGGCCAATAAAAGTATTGTTTTATGTAGTTGTATTACTTGTCAACCCTTATCCCAAAGTTTAAGGACTGTTGTAAGTGGGTTTTGCCCAAGAAATAAATAATCTAAATTGTTTTGAGTGCATACACTTTAGATCAGTTCACTATCTTCAATTTATTCTCTCAGCTGTTACAAAACACTTCTTCCATTAGAAACAAGCGCAAAGGGCAAGCAGACTATTTCTCCAACTCCAGGTAGCAAATTCAGTCATGCTCACAAAAGCAAACAATATGCAGAGTGCTTGGTTTTTGCTGCTTATATCTTTCTGTTGGAAGCGAGGCATCCTTTCACTTCCCACACCAGAGGGCCTTGCAATTTAATACAATTGCACTGCTGTGCATGCTATAGGGCTTCTTTCCACTTGGTTACTAGCAAGCATTTTATCTTCAGTAGCTCAGTGTCAACCACATTGTATTAGGACCTGGTATTCAGTGTTCAGAAGCAGGTGCCCACAATGAATTTGCATGCTAGGCTTACAAAATATTTTTTTTCTTTCAGAGACTCTCTGTCTATGGCTGAGGCACCAGCTCTATTCTTCTAATAATACACTTGTTCTCCCTTAAAGAGCAGACAAAGTGACTAAGAACCAATTTGCATAACTCTTTATAGGGCTAAATTTTCAATCTGGGCAAAAGAGGGCTTGGACTTTTCATCTGCCCAAATTGAAAATTCTCTCATTTGGCAAGGATCTATCAATTTGTCTGCCTGTCTGTCTGTATGTCTGTCTGTCTGTCTGTCGTCTATCTGTTTCTCTGTCTCTCTGTCTCTGTCTCTGTCTCTCTGTCTCTCTGTCTCTCTGTCTCTCTCTCTCTCTCTCTCTCTCTCTCTCTCTCTCTCTCTCT
>JANHFL010008786.1:139065-149937 GCA_032468155.1 Oxyrhabdium leporinum
AGCAGAATAAGGCCTTAACATAAAACCTCAACTTTTAACTTTTACATAATAGTATAAACTAGCCATTTCTATAACAACAAATCTATCTCATCCGTAGAACCCAAAATCAAAGTTTCTTCTTTTTTTCCACCTCAAGCACAAACTCCAGACTTGGTTTCCAAGTAGAAATAAAAGTATTTCCATAAATGTTAGCAGTTGAAACATTATTATTACATATACCTAAACAGTATTATTATTATTATCATTATTATTATCATTATTATTATCATTATTATTATCATTATTATCATTATTATTATTATTATTTTTATTATTTTTATTTATAAAGTAAATTGACCCAGACTGTTTACTAGGCACTTACGTACGTTAAAGAAAAAACTATAAATTAAATTATAAATTAAATAAAAGTATCCATATTTTTTTTTCTTTGATCAAATCAGTCAATTGAGCCATCCCTGCTAACGCCATCCATTTTTGCAGCCATTCATCCATTGTGGGGATCGACTTTAAAATATCCTTAAGAACAGATGCAGAAATTAGCCTGGTTTCAGAAATTCATTTTTATACGTCTTAGAATTAAATTTCTTAAACCAGGCTAATGTTTTATTAGAACCCACCAGGGGTGGGCTGCTGGGGGTTCGCGGGGTTTCAGGCGGACCCTTAGCTAAGATTCTGTGGGGATCGCCGAGCGCCCAAATCCTACCGCTGGCTGGCTCCTCCCACTCTGCCCCTCCCTGCCCCTCCCCTCCCACTCTGCCCCTCCCCTCCCAGGAGTCTCCACACGGCCCACTGTGGATGCAGGTAAGTGTAGGGTGCGCACAGAGGCTCACGGAGGGCGAAAAACGGGATCCCCGGAAGTTTTGGGAGGCTGGAAACAGGTCGTTTCCAGAGTCCCTTGAGCATCCGGAGCCAGGGGGGAGGCTGTTTTTGCACTCCCAGAGGCTCCAGGAAAGCCTCTGGACCTTGGGGAAGGCAAAAGCGCCCTGGCCCCCATGGTGCAGGAGGCCTAGGCCCACCCAGCAACGGGGCAGTGAACCCATTGCCGAGGTTTTTGAAGCCCACCCCTGGAAGCCCACCTAGTAACAAAGAAAAATTCTTTAAAACTGCCCAGTAAGCTCAGTGCCAACTCACCATTCCCCCACCGAAAGAACGATCCCAGTTGCCAATGAGCGTGTTCGCCACCATCAGAGGAATGGTGTCTGGGTGACACCAGCCAGCTGCTTCTACTGCAATGGCCAGATGGGCCAGAGGCATCTTATCATCTTGCACTCGGATCTGATCAATCAGGAGACAGGAATACAATGAACAAAGAGGCCCAGAGAACTTAACCTAACAGCCATCCCAAAAACGTACGGTTTCTCAATCGAACGAATATCAAAACTTGCAATTTTGTTCCAATAAATTTCGTAGTAATCCCACAAACGCTTGGAAGCTCTTAATACCCAGGTGGGACACCTCCAAGAGAAAATGGATCTATAAGAGTTGATACTCTATCTCAGATTAAAGTTAAAGGTGCAATCATGTAGGGGTTTGCGCAAATCAACATTAAATGAGGTAGAAATCAGGAGACTGTGATTAGTAGTCAACTCAGGTATGAAAGCCAGCAGGGTGACTTTGGACCAATCACCAGGAGACAGGGAGTTCTAGTCCCACCTTAGACATGAAAGCCAGCTGGATGACTTTGGGCCAATCACCAGAAGACTATGAGTACTAATCTCAGGCATCAAATCCAGCTGGATGATTTTGGGCCAATCTCCACCCAACCCACCTCAGGGAGAAGTATTAAGAATATTCACTGCATTGAATTACTTATAAAGTAATAAAGGCAGGATAAAAACGTAATAAATAAAAAAAATGAATATAAAAATAATCACCAAACTGAACCAAAAAACATGTAGTCCAACGGCCCAAACTGCATTGAAAGAAATAAGCTACTCTTCTCAAAGTTCTCTGTAGTCTTCGTGGTCAAGCTAAAAGCTATGCTGACCAAATCTTCTATTATGCTATCCGTCATAATTTTTGAGGCTGTTGTGTCTCAGGCCCTGGGTGGTGCGGTGTCCTAGAGGTGGAGCTGTTGCCTCACAATCAGGAGACTGTGAGTTCGATCCTAGGTAGAGGCAGATTATTTCTCTCTCTGGGCACACTGAGAATATATCTGCTGAATAGAACTCCGCATTGGCGACAGGAAGGGCATACGGCCATTAAAACAGTCTGCAAGCTCCATTCAGTTTCCTAGACTCCATCCCGCAAGGAATTTTGGGGTCGTTAAAAGAAGAAATATGTGTTTCAGGCCCCTTTGAGATGAAAAAAAAACCACTTACTTCACTGCCGGTGAACTGGCAAGGGGGCAAAACCGGAGCGCCTTCCTTCTTAATGGACGGCAAGTTGCCAAAATGATATTTCGCCAGCTCAAGCAATTCCCCATGAGCAACTCCTAAATCGGCGACATACGGATTAGAACATAGACAGATCGCAGGAGGAAGTTTTCAGAGTTTTCCGTTTCGAAGCAAAAATTATAATAACTAATAAAGGAGAAAATTTGTAGCTCTGGATTGAACTGAGGGGTCCTTGGTGCTCTCTGAGCTTGCTTGTTTTCTTGCAGATGTTTTGTTACCCAAACTAGGTAACCTCATTGGTGCTAGTACAGTATAGTATTAGTACTGATGATGTTACCTAGCTGGGTAATGAAACATCTCCAATAAAACCACCAAGCTCAGAGAGCACCAAGGACCCTACAGTCCAAACAATGGATGGAAATTATTCAAGGAGAGAAGCAACCTGGAATTAAGAAGAAACTTCCTAACAGTGAGTTAGGAACACTTAATCAGTTGAACAGTTTGCTTATTGGTCATGTGACTGGGTGGGCGTGGCCACCCCATGCACCATTTCAGGCCTAGTGGGCCTCCCTGCACGTACCTGGGAGCCAAAACGGGGCACGTGGGGAACTCCAGGAAGGGGCGCGGCGGTGCCAGCCAGAATCTTTCCTACCGGTTCACTTGAACCGGCCTGAACCAGCTGAATCCCACCACTGCACGTGCATACACACATACACACACACAAAAAAAAAATCACACTGTATCACACCAACCTCCCGCAGATGCCAGGACAATTCTCGGTCCTTTGTAATGCGTTGTTATATATTCCACCAAATCATTGCGGTTAATGGACCTAAAAGAGGAGTGAAACCGAGGAATGAATCAGCCAAGGAAAAAGAAAAAAAGAGAGCAAAAACACCATATATTTTATGGTATAATAAATTATATAATAAATATTTAATTATAGTTTGCATAAACCTACGTGGACTAACTCTAGCATTATACGTCCCCCCAAAACGAACACAAACCGCCTTAACTTACAACGGCAATTGAGCCTGAAATTACGTCATTTAGCAGATTACCACAGGAATCACTTTTTTTTTTTTGGCAGAGGTTGTTAAGCAAATCTATTTCCTGCAATGGGCATTTGTGGCCAGAAAATGGAAGTGAATGCCAGTTTCCAGCGGGAAGAAACAACCCCACCCCCCCAGTAAATCGAACAGTCACTAAATAAATGGTTGTAAGTTGAGGACTACATGAAAATACGTGTTGATAAATGGAGTTTCTTTCAAGCTTGACTCCTGATGACCTCTTGAAAATATCCAGGGCACTTTGACTGACAGAAATATGGAAATGATTTTCTTGGAAGGATATTTAATTTCCCGGTCTAGAGTTCCAAAAGATTTCCTTGTGGTCTTCCATCCAAGTATTAACCATGTCTGACTCTGCTTAGCTATTTGAGGTAAAGCTATCTCTTAGCTGGGCAGAAACAAGAAGCTGTATATAGCATTAGCAACAGCATTTAGACTTAGACGTAGTGCCTTTACAGCTCCTCTCTAAGCGGTTTACAGAGTCAGCCTCTTGCCCCCAACAATCTGGGTCCTCATTTTACCGACCTCGGAAGGACGGAAGGACGAGCCAACCTTGAGCCTCATAAGATTCGAACTGCCAAATTGCAGGCAGCCGGCAGTCAGCAGAAGGAGCCTGCAGTACTGCACTCTAACCACTGTGCCACAGAATGCAAATTCTGAATGAAAATACCTTTGACCTTAGGGTGACAGGGCAATGGATAATCTGATGATGGACATCTCTGACACTTTCCAGATGTCAGCTAGGGCATCAGGCTAGAAACCAGGAGACTGTGAGTTCTAGTCCTTAGGCACATTTGAGTGACTTTGAACCAGTCATTATTTCTCACCCCTAGGAAGGAAGAGGAAAGAGCAAACCAATTCTGAAATTCTCTTAGACAAGTACTGCCTGTCCGACATCTTCCCCTTCCTACAAAGCATGCCACGTTGAGTATGTGGTATTGAAGTAATCCCTCTGAGCTTAGTGAGTCTGAGGGGGGAGAAATGCCATCTTGCCAACCTCAACCACAATATTTATTTGCTTAGTCAATTTCTATGGCTGCCCAACTCAAATAAAAGACCCTGGACGGCTAACAATAGTAAGAATAAATAAAAGCAAAGATGTGTACTAAAAATAAAGTATGTAGCCAACCTTGTGCCCATGACATAATCTTATATACTTTCAAGGGGTTTTAACATGGTGCAGATGGCCAGAAGAGCCTTCTCTGTGTTTATAGTCTATGGAGATTCTCAGTCATCCAGGTCATGGCTGCCCCAAAGGTGATTTTCCAAAAAGCAATTGGACTTTCTCAATTTTTTTTCCTTTGAAAACATTTTGCTTCTCATCTAAGATGCTTCTTTGGTTCTAACAATTGTTTTATGAGTTTGAGTTTTGAGTCCAGGGCTGGACGGCAAAGATATGTGCCAACATATTAAGCTAGAGGACTCAGAAAGAAAGAAAAAAATTTCCACCCTTCAATCGGGAGATTGAAGCAATCAGGATCAGATACAAGAGTCAGGGAGGGCGGGGGGGAAAGGAAGGTTAAGAAAGTGCATGTGATCCAATCCGATAGATCGATGCATTGAAGTTGCTGAAACTGTGTGGTGTTCCAGGTCTATTTTTAAAAGGAAGGAACAAAATGCCCCAGCCTCCTTCCCACGCACTGCCTTGTTTGTTGGCTATCAGGCTTGTGTCCCCACCACCACCACCTGGACACACATACACACACAAACACATCAGATTGCCTTCCAAACCAGGGGCACAAAGACTTGAACTTGAAAAGCACGTAAGAGCAGAATAGTTACCATCAGTCTGAGGGGGAGAGGGAAAGCAGGAGCTGCAGGTCAGAGCCCAAGCTTTCTGCCCTTAGGGGAGGGCGCAGCATACTAAATAATCCAACAATCAGAGTTGGGAGGCAAGTTCTATCGATATCTGCTTCTATCCTGGCCAGCCTTACCTTCGTTGGAAAGGGACAAATAGGAAGAGGCAGGCCACAGTTAACAGAGGGATATAATCAAGATCAAGGGAGGTGCTAATACCACTCTATAAAGCCTTGGTAAGACCACACCTAGAGTACTGCATCCAGTTTTGGTCACCACACTATTAAAAAAGAGGTTGAGACTCTAGAAAGAGTGCAGAGAACAGCAACCAGGATGATTAGAGGACTGGAGGCTAAACATATGATGGACGGTTGCAGGCTTGGCTAGTCTAGGGAAGAGAAGGACCAGGGGAGACAGGAGAGCATCTTCCAATAGTTGAGGGGCTGCCACAGAGAGGAGGAGGGGGTCAAGCTATCTTCCAAAGCACCCGAAGGCCAGAAAAGGAATAATGGATGGAAACTGATCAAGGAGAGATTCAACCTAGAAATAAGGAGAAATTTTCTGACAGGGAGAACCATCAACCCATGGAACAGAAGTTGCCTTCGGACGTTGTGGGAGCTTCGTCCCTGGAGGCTTTCAAGAAGAGACTGGACTGCCATCTGTCAGAGATGGCGTAGGGTCTCCTGCTCAGGCGGGTGTGTGTGGATTAGATGACCTACAAGGTCCCTTCCAACTCTGTTAAACTGTTAAATCTGTTGGACTCAGAAAGCATCTGCTGGGCTTTAAGGTTGAGTGGGATGACCTGGAATCAGGCAGTTTCCCAAATTCCCAGCTTCCCTTGCGATGGGAGGATGCCAACGGAAGCTGGCCAGGTCCCTATGTTCGGCAGCGTACAATTGATCCTTTCTAGGGTGACTAACGGCTCACTGACGGCAAAGAGGCTATTCATCTTCTAGGAAGGCCACAACAAGGGGAGCAAAGGAACTTTGTCAGCAGAGTTCCTGCAGTTTTGCTTTGGGTTGCCTTGACCGAACGCGCTGAATTAAAGCACGCTTAGCTATTTAGTGGCTTTGTGCGTGATGCGGACTGAGCCAGTGTGGCTAGTTTCTGGTTTGCCAAGCCAGTTGCCAAGCATCCAAACCCTAGGGATTGCTGCAACAGTTTTTGTAAGTATGAAAAAGGGTGATCCATCGCTTTTCTCAGGGCCGTTGTAACGTTGAATGGTCACTAAACAAATGTTTGTTAAGTTTAGGGCTACCTGATGTTGATCCTGGCCAAAGGAAACCAGCTACCATTGTAGTTTAGCTCTGGGCGTGACCCATAGTTTGAGAACCCTTGCATTAGATTAGACTATCTGGTTTTCTTCTACAGGTACTTCTGGGTTTTGTTTTGTTTTTTTTAAAAAGCAAAGTAATTTTTAAAAAGCTCAGCCAGGAACCCCATCAGTAGACAAACAAACAATTGCACGCAGCAGTAATTATTGTTGTATTTTTACTTTCTCCCTTTTCTATCTCAATCTGAGAGCCAAAAAAAAAAAAAAGGATCATTGGTTGCCCTCTCCCCCCTTTGGAAAAGCTTTACAGCTACCGCTGCCTTAAGAAAGTTTAAAACATCCTTAAAGATCCATCTCATCCTGGGCACCCTTTTTTTTTTGGAACTATTACCATTTGGCAGAAGGTACAGAATAATAAAAACAAGGACAAATAGGCTGAAAAGCAGCTTCTATCTCAGGACAGTAACTATACTGAATTCTACTGCATAGTGCAATATTAATGCAATATCAGGGGTTTTCAATTCATTTGTATAGAATGTGAAGGATGTGTGTTTTTGTTTTATTTTTTATTGTTTTCTTATGTATGATGTAGACTGAAGATGGCATTTAATTTCATTGTACGAGGTGCAATGACAATAAAGTAAACTAAGAGCATCTTTGAAAAGGTTCACAAAATTTAGTAAACCGCGGATTGCTTAATCATAGTTCTCTGACTGGTTTGACCCATCTCCCAAGCTCTAATATTACTTGTTGGATTTAAAGGGTTGTGTGAAGGCAACTTGAGAGTTTTAGTTTTCTTCTTTGATAAGGAGAAGAAATTCTTTTGCTTGCAACTGTCTCCTTCACAATCACCTTTTTCCACAAAGAACCTTCCCCAACTTTCACAACGTCACAAGGGTTTCTTCCATCCAGGAGGATTTTGGGGAAAGGGCTAACCCCAGAGGTTGACTTTTTCCAATGGTAGCCCCTCCATCTGGGAGAAATTTATCTTCTGAAGTTAGATATTCGCCTACCTACATGTCTCAGAAAATCACAGGCTTCTGTCTGAAAATAACAGTGGGTTTATTTATAGTCTAACTGCTTTATTTATTATTGGATTTAGCCATTGATTTTATGAGTCACTGAGGTTTTCTCTCATATATATTGTAAGCTAGAATCAGAAGAGTAGGGGGTGAATAACAGAGGATGAGTCCATGGACTATCCTGCTTTGATAAAGGCGGGATTGGGATGGATAGAGGAAGGGGTTCCCAATCTTTAGCAACTTTAAGAAGTGTGGTCTTCAACTCTCAGAATTCTCCAGGCAGCCATGTGATTTATGGCAGTGAGCACTGGTTGTTTGTTTGTTTTTTCATTTGGAAAAAAACACACATGCTGGCTGGGGAATTCTGGGAGTTGAAGTCCAGACATCTTAAAAGTTGCCAAGATTGGGAACCGCTGCAGTAGAGGATAGGTGAGGAAGCAGCTCTTATGGATCTCCAGATGAGTTGCAGAGATTAGCAAAGATTGCAGGTTCCAAAATAGGTAGCAACACTTAAAAACCACAACAACCCCCTGACTTTCCCCCAAAAGTGGACTGCTGATGTTGAGAACATCTGGGGGAGGCAAGGTATGCTTTGTACCTGTAGTAGGAGGGGGAACTCAGTTCCGATACCTAAATCAAAACTCTCCTTCCATTTCAGGAATGGTCCCTTTCATCCACAAACTTGGCAATTCATTTGGTTCAGGGACACCGAACTAAATAGCAATAGTACTTAGACTTATATACCGCTTCACAGTGCTTTACAGCCCTCTCTAAGCAGTTTACAAGGTCAGCATTTTGCCCCCAACAATCTTGGGTCCTCATTTTACCCACCCTGGAAGGATGGAAGCCAGTCAGGATCGAACTTCTGGCAGTGAGCAGAAATAGTCTGCAATGTTGCATTCTAACCACTGGGAAGGAAGGAAGGAAGGAAGGAAGGAAGGAAGGAAGGAAGGAAGGAAGGAAGGAAGGAAGGAAGGAAGGAAGGAAAATAGCACTAGTATGTAGACTTATATACCACTTCATGGCCCTCTCTAAGCGATTTACAGAGTCAGCCTCTTGCCCCCAATAATCTGGGTCCTCATTTTACCAACCGTAGAAGGATAGAAGGCTGAGTCAACCTTGAGCCTGGTGAGATTTGTACTGGCAAATTGCAGGCAGCCGGCAGGCAGCAGAAGTAGCCTGCAGTACTGCATTCTCACCACTGCGCCACCAAATCATGGTTTGTTGACTAAACTACAGCATGGATCCACACACTGAGCTGAACCGTCAACCAGACAGGCTAGAGGTAGCCCCCTCAAACTCTTGGGTGGGGGGAAACTGGAGCTTCTCCCCAAATTTACCACTGAATAATGTTGGCAAGTATGATGGATGGAGGAAAGGTTAATCCAGAGCAGGGGGTCTCCAACCTTGGCAACTTTAAGACTTGTGGACTTCAACTCCCAGAGTTGTTCAGGGAGACCCCTGATCCAGCGAATTTTCTTCATGAAATCAGATTCACTTGCTGGAACAGAACTCACCACAAGCTACCCAAAAATTAAGTGTGGTTGTCCAACTGGGGGAAAAAAAAAAAGCTATGCTCACTGCCATAAATTACAAGTTTATGAACCACAATGACTGTGAATCATCCTACATCAAAGACTGCCATGAGATTTCTGTCACAGGCAGTCCTCGACGTACGACCGTAATGCGGATTGCAATTACAGTTGTAAGTCACGATGGTCATTCAGCGGGTCACCAGATGAGCATGCCGGATTTTAGCTTTTTTTGTCACGGTTAAGTGAACACCACGGTTGTAAACCAAACTCCTGGTTCACCACGGGGGTACTTTTTTGCTGGAAACAGGACGCAAAGACTGGTTTTTGAGAAAAATCTCATAAACTGGCGATTACCTAGATGCTTCCAGGGGCTGTTGCCCCAAAATGCAGTCACGTGACCAAGAGGCTGTGTGAACGTCAGAACTTCGAATCCAGGTTGTAAGTCCCTTTTTATGTCGTCTGTCATAACTTCAGACAGTTGCTAAGCAACAGGTCATACTATCTGTATCGTGCCCCAATTTACCTATGAGCAATGCTGGCCTCCATTTTCTGGTGCCCTGGTTCTAGTTTCTCTGCCACAATAAACTTAAGTTTCCATAAAGCCTTTGCTTCTTCTTTGTCATTTAATGACCCCTTAATCCCTTGTGGGGTGGAGTCGAGGCAACTGAATGGAGCTAGAAGAGTGTTTATTGGCCGGATGCCCTTCCTGTCGCCAATGCGGAGTTTTGTTCAGCAGATATATTCTCATTGTGCCCAGATAAATATCTGCCTCTACCTAGGATCGAACTCACAGCCTACTGATTGTGAGGCGAGAGCTCCACCTTTAGGCCACCGCACCACCATAAAACCTTTGCTTGCATGCTAATAATTATCACAACAGCACAAATTAAATTAGTGCCTCTTTGCTGCCATCTATTGCTGATCAGGTCTGCGCAGGCTAGAAATGGCAACTCCATGGTGCCTTCCCTCCCCTGCAAGCAGAAGAAAGGCTAACCCTAACCCTAACCTTTGTTATAACATAAACCTTTGTTTAGTGACCGTTCAAAGTTACAATGGCACTGAAAAAAGGAACTTATTGCCGTTTTTCACACTTATGACCGTTGCAGCATGCCGCTCGTTATGTACACGGAGAGCTTATGCACGAGAGACACATTCCTTGTGTGTCCAATCCTACTTAGCCAATTCTATGCTATTCTATCTTGTTTGAGACCCAACCTAGCATTAAGGACAGTTAGAACAATTCATCAGTGGAACTGCTTGCCACCAGAAGTAGTGGGTGCTCCATCACTGGAGATCTTCAAGAAAAGACTGGACAACCATTTGTCTGGGATGCCATAAGATCTCTTGCCTTGGACAGAAGATTGGACTGGAAGACCTCTAAGGTCCCTTCCAGCTTAATGATTCGATGTGCTATGTTCTAAGTTAATCCAGCATGGAAGCACCCACATTTGTCACGGAGAGCCAAATGTCAGGTCGTCCTTCTACGAAGTAGGTGTGTGTACTCACAGGGCTACAGTTACAGGAGACACAACCTTAAGCAAACAAATTCTGAAACAAAGAGCTACTTGGGTGCACAACTGCTCCTTTGAAAGGCATGGAGATTAATGGAATATTACAAACACTCCGTGGGGCGCTAAGCTTAGAAGCTCTGATGCTGAGAATCTCTTAACCGCATGGACCAAAGATGTTCTAAAGCGAGCAGGCTCTTGCAACATTTTCAATCTTATTCTAGCTTTTTCTTCCTGCCAAATAAATTTCAAAATTGCTGTATTTAGCTCATCCAAATATTTTTTTCTCTAGTTTGATAGGAATCGCTTGGAACAAGAAAAGTAGCTTCAG